>JAOBAY020038480.1:0-14003 GCA_025331085.2 Zoanthus sociatus
CTGTGCGAGGTCAACCTTCGCCTCGGTTTCATGTAAAAGCTTGGTTACCTTTCAGGAACTGTGAAATGGTCTATTAACGGAAGAGATGTCAGATTCAGTTTCTTCTTGTGTAGTTGCAAACAGATCAGAGTTCTCGCTTGTTAAAGCTAAAGTAAAAGGCGGTTTGAATCGGTGCAAGTTGTTTTGGAAAGATTGTCTTTCTCCCTCCCCGTTTGTTTTGAGTGTCAGTAATGAAGTTTATTCATTACCCTTTATTTTAATCACCGCCACCATGTTTTCTTAAAAACAATTGCTCACCTTTTAAGAATAGCCAATTTGATATGCGTCAGCAATTTTAGTATTACTTGCGCAAGGATTGATATGCGAATTTGCAAACCTTCCACATTGGTTAATCCTCTTATGGTTGCCGAAGGGAAGAAGGTTAGATTAGTCCTAGATCTTCGGGAGGTTAACAAGTATTTAGCTAAATGTAGTTTTCGTTATGAAGACCTCCGTTCGTTATCCGAAATATTCAAAAAAGGCTTTTGGTTTTTTACATGGGACCTTAATCTGGCCATCATCACGTGGATATTTTTCCGCCTAATCAGCAATATTTAGGCTTTCGTGGTTAATTTCCGGGCAATCTAGATATTTTTGTTTCTCTGTCCTCCCTTTTGGGCTTAGTTCAGCGTGCTACTGTTTCACTAACTTTTACGGCCGGCTAATGTCAAGAGATGGCGGGTAATGGCTCATAACTGTTTCGTGTATCTCGATGACGGTATTTCCGGCAGTCCAGATTACGTCATCGCGCGCGCAGCTAGTGTGATTGAACGTAAAGACTTGGAGGCTGCGGGTTTTGTTAAAACGAAGAAAAATCAAATCGGCAGCCCGTTTAAATCGGGAAATGGCTAGGGATTCTTATAAACACAGTAAGGCTAACGTATCAAATCACACCAAGAAAGGTCGAAAAACTTAGGAATAGTTTGCAGGAATTAGTTTACGACGGTCATTCTACTTACCTTAACTTGGCTCGTTTAGCCGGTTTTATTATCTCTCTGTCACTAGCTGTTGGTCCTATCGCTCGTTTATTTACAAGGCAGATGCATTATACAATTTATTCGAGACCTTCCTGGGACACAAGATTTGTGTTTTCAGTCCCGCTTTTGCAAGAGCTGAAATTTTGGCTGCAGAGCATAGACGCATTTCAGGGGTTTCCGCTTAGTCCCAGTTTCTGTGCTGATTCAGTCCTATACACTAACGCTAGCGATTTTGCCTTTGGAGGTTATCTTGCTACCTTAGACGACAATCCAGTTAGTGGTATGTTCCCAGAATCCGATTTGCATTCTAGCTCTACTTTTAGAGAATTAAAAGCCATATTATACACCATAAAATCTTACGCAGTAAAGTTAGTCAGTCAAGAGTAAAAGTGTTTGTTGATAATCTTGTTGCGTCCCGTATACTGATGATCGGAAGTCCAAAACCTCATCTTCAGCAGGTAGCAGTAGAAATTTTAAATTTATGTTTGCGTTTTGAAATTTCCATACAATCTCAGTGGTTGCTCGTGAAGAGAATTTTCGCGCAGATCTCCTTAGTAGGTTTATTGACAAAAATGACTGGAGCCTGAATGCTTCATTTTTTAGCCTGTTGGATAATAAATGGGGTCCCCATTCCATCCATCGTTTTTCTTCGCATCATAACAATCAAGTTTTGAGGTTTAATTCTAGGTTTTATACGCCCGGTTGTGCTGGCGTCGATGTATTAGCTCAAAACTGGAATTCATAGAAAAACTGATTATATGTCCGCCAGTCCATTTGATTCCCGCAACCTTAAGACACCTCGCTAAACACAACGTTATAGGTACACTAATAATCCCGGAATGACCATCAGCTTTATTTCCGTGCCGAGGCCGTAGGCCGCTGGCACGGTCTTAGAATGCAACGATATCGGCTTATGGTATCTATAGGGCAAGTGGCCGAAACGTTGGGAAAAGATCAAGAAAGTTGCCGCTAAATGGAAATAGAATACCAACAATAATAACAACACGTACTGATAGACGGAACCGCCATTGTTCACATGCACGCTCTAGTCACGCAGTTTAATACAGAATGTTCCATAACGCTTTATTAAGACTCGTTGCTGCCCTTTCTACGTTTGCTAAAGTTATACCCAAGATTATGGTACTGAATTCAAGATCAATAGCTATAGAAGATGCATTTCCTGCTTTTTATGCCAATCTGAAATCCAGTAATTGTGACATCTCTCTGGTTTCTGAGACTTGGCTACATGAAGGATTTCTAACTCATTTGATCTGTCCTGCTGGATTTAGAGTGATAAGGAATGACAGAAAAAATCGTAGGGGAGGTGTGGTTGCCATGTTTTGATGAGATGACTGGAAATTAGACATCTTGGACCAATTCTCAAGTAATTTTGAGTGCCTGTGGTCTCGAATTACTACTCCAAATTCTGTGTTTTATGTATGTTCTTTGTACCACCCACCTGAACCAGTTTATCACCAAGAGGATTTGCTGAAGTTCCTTATTGACATTTGTGAGCGAATTACATGTACGGACCCTAATAATACTGTTGTTATCGGTGGTGATGTGTATGATTTGAAATATAAGGATTTCCTGAATCAGTCTTCCTTAACACAGTTAATTAAGGAACCCACACGAAAGAATAAAACCTTGATGTTTTCATCACCACTAAGCCCATTTTATGGAAGAAAACACAGGTTGTTCAGAGTGCAGTGAGAACAGACCATCATATGGTTCTTACCTTTCCTAGAGATCATGTAAAAGCTGAGCGAAGCACAAGAGTATTTCGAGATGTAAGAGAACATAAAATTAAAATGTCAAAATTACTTGAAGAACATGATTGGTTTAATGTCTCTGTTAAAATTGAAAATGCTCAAGAAGAAGCATACATGCTGCAAACTACCCTTACAAAAATGTATGATGAGTGTTTTCCCATCTGTCCCATCAAGTCTGTGCGGGTTTCTTCTAGACTCCCCTTTATGTCTCCCTTAATAAAGCATCTCTTGAATCATAGGAAGACTTTATTGCGCAAAAGAAAAAAGCATAATCATTTTTCTCTTTGCATACTTCAAGACAGAATTAACAACTTGATTAGATAGAACCATCTGCATGCTGTGAAAGGTGAATCAAATAAGCACAGTATGGGGTCCAGAGCTTGGTGGAATACAGTTAATTCAATAACTGGGAAAAAGTCCTATTGTCCGTCCAGCTCAATAATTGACCCTGACAATATTAATATATATTTTGCTGGGATAAATTTTGATCTAAACTACTCTGCTCCTGAACCTGTCACTGTACCAAAAGACACAAAAGTATGCGAAGTAACTATACAGGAAGTTACAAAGATCTTGCTAAATGTGAAGAGGACTGCATCAGGACCTGATGACCTACCCTTTTGGCTCTACCGTGATTTTTGTGATTACCTTGCTCCAGTTATTACTGATGTTTTTAATTCTTCTCTGAAACAACAATCTGTCCCTTTGATTTGGAAGCAAGCAAACATTAAGCTAGCTCCTAAGGAACTCCCATTTAAGTCTAGCAATCAACTCAGGCCAACTTCCTTGACAAACATTATAATGCGCCTATTTGAGAGACTAGTGTATTTTTAAGCATGAATTATCTGAAAGGTGCTCAAGTTTAACAACTATGGATCAGTTTGCATACCGTAAGGGACATAATTTCACTATGGCCCCTGTCAAATCCCAACACTATTGGCTACAGTGGCTTGATGGGGATGCAGACTTTGTTAGAATATTCAGATTTGACTTTAGTAAAGCATTTGATAGGGTATCACATACCATTTTATGTAATAAACTAAGAGAGCTAGATATTAACCCTTACATCTTTAATTGGTTAATTAGTTATCCAAGTGATAGGAAACAGCGAGTGGTTGTTGATAATGTCACCACTAAGTATCTGAATATAAACAAAGGGGTTCTTTAGGGGACAGTATTGGGTTCTTTATTATTCTCCATCATGATAATTGATTTGAAACCAGTATTTCCTACTAGTCTGATAACTGCAGATGATATAACACTCAGTTTCCCCATAAGGTCGAAGGACATTAGCAGTAATGTAGCTCAATTAGAAGTTAATTCTACTATACAATGGGCCGACAAAAACAATATGAAGCTTAACTTAAGTCATACGTGGGAACTGTTGCTGAAAGGCATGCAGGACTTCTCAGCTACCACCTATTCCTCTAAGAATGGTGGAACGAAAACAAAAACTGAGGCTTCTTGGAGTGACATTTGAGGAATGCTCGACAAATTGGAATACAAAAATTGATAATTTACTTAAGAAAGTTGGCAGCCGCCTCTATATTCTGAGAGTCTGCAAATATTATGGCTACTTAACCAAAGACTTAGATTTGTTATTTGATAGTTTAGTTCTGTCCGTTTTCACTTACGCTATTAGGGACTTTAAGCAACGAGGAAGGGAACATAAACGACGACGGCTCAAAAAAATTACATTTCTGATTCGCTCTTTACTTTTTTGTGCGGGTCATTATGGTTTTGTTTCTTTGCCTTAAAATTTCTGATTGGGAAAACGATTAAATGTTTTGCCATGCAGCTAAACAAATTCTGAAAAAGTTTTTGCTGTGACGTTCTCGTAGTCTCGACAACTCTAAAAAGGTATTTTCACGTTGTAATTTTAGCGACTACTCCATGCAGGTGCTCAGCTCAATGCATTCCAACATGCAGTTATTGTATTTCCTATTGTGCTTTGCTGTTGTCGTCGGCGTCGCCGTCCTCATTGCTTAAAGTCCCTAATGATTAGAGTTAGGGTAAGCTATACGGTTAGGGCTAGGGTTTATTCTTGCATGGATGTACTTTCGCTGACCTTGTAAACTGTAGTCGCGTTCTGCATTCAGCATTCTGCAAATTACCCCTGCACGTCGAGTAATTTTAGGATTAGGGTAAGGCTTATGGTTAGCTATACGGTTAGGGTTAGAATTTATTCTTGCATAGATGTACTTCCGCTAACCTTGTAAACTGTAGTCGCGTTCTGCATTCATCATTCTGCAAATTACACCAGAGTGAAAAGAAACTCTGCGACCAGGGTAACGCATGGTAAAGAGCTTATACTATTAAAAAAAGCAAAAACAATTTATTCTAATTTCAGAGTTTAATAAAAATGAGTTAAATAAAAATGTTTCACTTTTGAACAAAGCATTTATACGGTTCTTTGGGCTGTCGATTAAAGCTTACATCCTTATGTTCTTCATTCGCAGGGTATGTTGGAAAGACTAAGAGAAAAATTCCGGTGCCACTGTTTCTCACTCCGCCAATCAGCAACTGAATGAAGAATAAACAATTCTATATCGTTTATGGTTTATATGTCTCAATAAGAAGCGAAATAAAATATTCATGAGCTACATAAACTAAAGCACAAATACAATACAAAGTCTTCCCACTGTCCTTTTTTCTTCAAGTTACCAAGGATAATTTAGAAACTAGATTTTGGTAACGCACGTTGATGCAAATGATAGCTCAGTATAGCTAAATCCTTTATCAACCAGGTGGCTCATTCAGCCGGAGCTTATCTCCGGTTTCTTTAGTGTTAAGTGGATGAGAGTCTTTGACTCTGCATATGAAACACTTTGAGATTTTGTAGTTTTTCTCTAGTGCTAAAACTACGGCGAGTAAAGAGAGTGTCTTACAGCGCTTATCTCCGGTTTAATTCTGTAGTGTTAAGCGGATGAGAGTCTTTGACTCCCCCTGGACGAGACACTAATCAATCGCAGGTTAGCTCCCAGTAAACGCTGGCACTCGTTTACCTACCCCGGAAGGACAGAAAGCTGAGTTAGGCTAAGCCGAAAAGAAGGTCACAGAAATATTTAAATCTAGACAGAGCCGAGAACGACCTGGGGACCTTGTGGCTGGAAGGAAAAGATCTTACCACTGCGCAAACCATGCTCCCAGTTGACATCCATGCTAAATTAAGCCGAAACTTGAGCATGCTACCATACATTCAAGTTTGATTTTCTCGCGTCACTACTTTGAAATGACGCGTTGCAATGCCTAACCACCATTCTTTCACTGCCTTATTTGTCAAGCTGAAGACTGGCAATGCAAAAAAATACAAAACACTGACGTTTCGGAAGTTAGTCCTTCATTTCCACAAAGGGCTCGTACGAAATCTGTCTTGATTTCCTTTTTAAGTGTCAAACTTGAACTGTATATATCACCTTTCAATAAATTTTGTGCTCTTAGAATTTGGGCCTTTCTAAACAGTTTCCAAAATTTGAAAATTGGCCACATATTCGTCCCGTTATTAAACTTCAAAGCTATTGAAAAAACCACGCCCTTTGAAAATGACCGAGCGCCGGAAGACTGGTGACTGATGACGAAATAGGGTGAACCCAAGGACACGAAGACATTGTTATCTGTCTGTTAGTGAAACATTTATGCACACGTTTTGCGGATGAATGTAAACAACACGGGAGCTGCTGTCAAATTTCTATACAAACCATTCGCTTTGCACGTTCGGTGAGCATGTTTCCACCGCCTTCTGTTGCCACTTCTTTCATCAGTCGAGGGACAGTTAAAACCCCAATTTCGTCTCTTATTAGACGGGACCTTTCCACTTGGCCGTCTTTGTCGAATCTCCGAGTAAAATCGTCTGGAGCGAAATGGCGCAAACAAATGATTGAACTTTTCTCCTCTCTTCTTCCTTACAAAATAAACCCAATGTTTCCTTCTCGACTTTACAATCGGCCTATTATCTCCATAAAATGGAGTAACATGAATTGCGATGTTTTTGGTCTTATCGGTAACATTGCTGCAGTTCCATACAACGCATCTCTTCGGCATCTTACTCCAAATGTGCCTCAAAGAGCGCGCGCTGGTTCCCCCTAATACGTCATCAAATCAACTTGTACCATGCCTTCTTTCACGCGGTCATTATCAAAGGGCGTGGCTTTTTCAATAGCTTTGAAGTTAAATAACGGAACGAATATGTGGTCGATTTTCAATTTTTTTTTTGAAAATTGTTTAGAAAGGCCCAAATTCTAAGAGGACAATATTTCTTGAAAGGTGATATATACACTTTAAGACCCTGAGTGTTGGTCCGGCCGGGAGTCGAACCCGAACCTCCCGCACAATAGACTGGCATTTTACCAACTAAGGCTAACCAGGCGGAATCGATTGTCAGACCTATAACCAATAACTGTAGTCTAACGAGGGTGGACTTTACGCACACTAAGCACAATGGAAAGCCTGAGAGAAATCCACCAATTTTGAACGCTGCATATTTCAATATTCCCGCCCCAGGCCTAAAAGCTATGCTAACAGCTGGACGGAGAGTGACATTTTACCACGCACAATATCTCATCCTGTACTGAGTGGATGAGATAAAAAGCAATAGCCACAATAATTTAATGGTTATTAAGTGCTAACGTAATATTAGTAACAGTAACAGACGTTGTAATTTGTGTAAAGAATTGTATGTACCGTAAAATTCCGAAAATAAGTCCCTCCATGTATAAGTCCCTCCGAATATTAGCCCCTCAAACTTGAAACACAAAAACCCCTCCATTAAATAGCCCCTCCGAATATAAGCCCCTCCAAAAATAAGCCTCTCAAAAAGGGCCTTTGAAAAATGTAAGCCCCGGGTTTTCGGTATAACTGTGTTGGACATAAATAGGGCTTTATAGCCTCTCGGATCAGAGGGACTAAGCCCGTACTAAAACCCTTAAAAAAAGAGTGAGCCTGGATGTTAGCAGCTGTGGACAGCTGTTTTGGCCTTATTGGGCCTCCTCAGCACGACACAGCTAACAAACAGGCTCAGAATTGTATGTATGACATAAAAACGCCTTTTTAATGTATTTTCTTTTTAGGGGTCAGAAACATTTAGTCAGCCACACGATGTCGCCAGCAGTGCCGACGGGTCAGCAGTTTACGTTGTAGAAATTGGTCCAAACAAAATTTGGAAATTTGTGGATGTCAGTCAAGTGAAAACATCAGGTATACAAACTATTTGGTGTTGTTTTTCTTAAATTCCTAACTGAAAATTAAAAACTTCTGGCAGTGAAAACGATTTGAGCTTTCTTTCGATGACAAGCATTACACTTCCCTCAAATGTGATTGGTGCATAAACTGCTGTATTTTGAACTAATTAATCTGCAAAATTGTAATCGGACACCTGTAGTCGGACAATTTTTTTAAGTCAGTCATTTTAAGTATTTTCAGCTAAATCCACCAATCACAACGTAGATTACAGTCACTACAGCAACTTTTAAGTTAAAATAACTTTCTTTTCTAAAGGCTGTTTTAAAGCCATTTTTAAAGCTTTTTTCCATATTTATTTTTTCGGAAATTGTAATGATTATGATTAATTGGTAACAGGACTTCCTGTTGTCCAATTGTTGGGTTTCATGAGGTTCAAGTTCAGCGCACATGGTGGTCAGTTTTTTAAACGAATCTCATTAAAATCTAGTTTGAATCTCATTATTTGACCTCCATCTGACATTGTGTTATATTCTCGTAGGACTTAGTAAAACCGAAGAATTCCGTCTGTAATTATACTCGTGATTAACAAATCAGTCTCCCTCTTAGCAGTCGTCTGATTTTGTTGGTCACTTGTATAACTACACACCGCATTGGACACCACTCAGTCCTATTACCAATTCAATTCAATTCACTTCAATTTTACTATTGCAGTACCGTTACAACATTTATATTTACATTTATCCATCTAATATAATTAAACAGAAAAGTAGGTACTCTGCCTACTGGAATAACCAGAGGTTAGACCAGACAGTTGGCTGAATATAATTTACATATATTATCTGATATATCGAGGGAAAGACGTAAAACGGATAAGAGAGGAAGGCTTTAGGTACACATAGCATAAATTATAGCTTTAAAAGAGTGCGGGAAAAAAGAGAAGAAAAACAAAACCTACAAATATTCAATCAATCCCATTTTTATAACGGGAAGTTGAGCTGATCTGAAATTATCACTTTCTTGGAGTAGCAGTCCAAAGCTCTTTATCCTGATAATAGATTTGCACTGGATCTATTCACTTCTAAATGACAATATACTTTGAAGTTATGCATAACGCCAAAATTTATAAGCTATGAACCAATTTTTTCCGTTTAGTCGCTAGCTGGTTCCTAGCATTAAAGTTAATTTTGAGCCCAGAATAGTTGTGTTTTGCATGCTGTTGTTATAAAATGATTCCTGCAGACACTATATGTTAAAACAAGAAGTATATGTAAGTCAAGGTGATGGAATATAATTCCAACCTTGTGAGGTGCCATTTAGATGTATAGGTACGGCGTAAAAACAGCATAACGGCATAACTTTGAGTTATGAAAAAGGATTTCGTACCTACCTGCATGAGTTATGGTGATAATGTAGCCATGAAATCACTTCAAAGTTTGATAAAATATTGTTTCTTTAATCCATTATAGCTTATATTTGTCCTAGGTATATATTCTCAAATGTTTAGCTCTATTTACATACAAAATGGGGAAACTAAAACACATTTTAAACACCACTCCCGACCTGATGGCATCATCTGAAGGACAAGAGAAACAAACTTGATTGGATCATCTTCCCTCTTCCGTACTGTCAAAACTTCTTCCGTACCGTCCGAACTTCTTCCGTACTGTCAAAACTTCTTCCGTGCTGTCAAAATTTCTTCCCTACTGTCAAAACATCTTCTGTACTGTCCGAACTTCTTCCGTACTGTCAAAACTTCTTCCGTGCTTTCAAAACTTCTTCCGTACTGTCAAAACTTCTTCCGTACTGTCAATACTTTTTCCGTACTGTCAAAACTTCTTCCGTACCGTCCAAACTTCGAAAATTGTGATGGAAGCTCGACAGAAGCAGAATAGAAGGCGGAAGGAAAAAGAGCAATTATTTTTCTGGGTTAACACTTAAACAAAAGGATTCTTTTTTTTATCTTATTTATTCCTTCTCAAGTGTATGTAAACAAATCAGCAGTGACCTTTCGTTTCTGCTGCTTTGGGGGATGGGGAACATTTTTCATGCGTCACAGAACCGCAGCGCTATTAAAACAAATATACAAACGTAAATTGTTAGAACAAAAAATTTAGGAGCCGTGAATATTCCTGTTTGTAATTCTTTAGTATTATAGACTTTTAATCAGTAATTTTAGCTTTTAATTACTTTTCTTTTTAATTTTAAAACAGCCAAGCCAAGAAAACAAATTGTTCAAGACAGTAACAAGTTTACAACAGCGATGCCGAAGTCAGCCACTGATTCGATCAATCGCATAGATACTGTTCGTCCAGGCTCAACGAACAACTCAAAATCTAAACATACTTTAAAAATCACTACGAGCAGGGAAACCTTGTCCAATGCCAGTCCAATATTTGTTAATATTGACGGTCCAAGCCCGACACCTGACCCTACAAGAGGGGTAATACCAGCTCTTATTATCCTCTCAGTGTTAGCTGTACCCATAATATTCTTGCTGTGTATCAGTATTATACTGCGCGTGCGTGCATACCGACGGGAGAGATTCCGACGCGTGACGTTCGGCGAGGTTGGTATGAAAGGTGATTTGGCCGTTAGTAGGTCAAGAGGATGGTGCTCGTATCTCAACTGTTGCAACAAGCGATCGTACGGCTTTGATAAGGTGACATTGAACGACTTTTACAGTGACAGTGACAGCGAGGGGATATGAATTCAGAGCTTTCCTATTCGGGTAAATTTTATCAGCAATTTTTTGAGAAATGATTTTACTCAAATGATAAACCATATTTTGCTTTCTCCGAGGTAAGTGACAGAGCCAGCTTAAATTTATCGATCACTAGAACGGTATTTTTCGTCCTATTTCTGTAACATAATTATTATGGTATTATGTGAAAATCATGGAGTATAAGCTAATCTTGCGAGAAATGTAAAGACTTTCCTAGGAATCATTCTTCTAAGGTGCGGCCGTGTTTGGTTTACATGGGTCATTTTTGAAGTGAAACTCATGGGTAGAATTAGCAGGAAATTTTACTGGTTTATGTTTTGTCGTTTTTAGCATTTTGATATTTAGACAGTTTTAAAATTTCTAGTTTGGCAGTATTTTTTCTATTTGAAGTTTTAGCTTGTTTTAAGTTATGGATGCTTGGTATATATAATGCTCTTTTTTACCGTCTCAGATATCGTGGTTTTCGTTATCCCTTTTATTGTAGTAAAATTCATTAATTTAAAGTCGACTGTATTTTACTGTATTGCGTAAAAGGGTTAGGGAGTGCAGATTAGATACTAGAAGTACGCAAATCAAAGCGTAAATGTCAGTTGCGATCTAAAGCCTTGCATAGTTTGCGTATGTAGGAATTATTGCAATCTTTTATGAGACTCTGCACTTGTTATCACAGCTCTGTCAGTTACCAACGGAGGAAAAAAATACAAAACGTATGAGTAGCCCCGTTTCACGCCAGCGTGACATTGATAAATATTCCTTTTTTCAAAAACGAGATTCATCATCAAATTGGTTACATCAGCAGTAGTAAAAATGCAAAGTTTCGATAAGATTGGCCAAAAAGTTGGCGAAGATATGAATATTAAGTTAAATATTTTTGCGAAATTTTTGGAAGAAAGTTTACGTGTTTAGTGCACTCCCACCATACATTTCTTTGTAAAGTTGCCCGGATTTAAAACCCTTTCTTTGCTAATTTAGGAAATAATACAAGAAAAAAATGGCAGTTTTATTAATTTTCATGTGACAGATTTGATAGTAAATTCCTTTTTCCAATAAATCAAACATTTTATTGTGTCGCTCTAAGCGTGAAAAGGGTCTATAACATAGTTTTAGAAAAAAAAATTTTAATCGCAAGTTACTCGCCCAAAGTTAAGTTGTTCGCCTAGATTGACAAAGATGAGCGCATTGAATGTGCCACGGACTAAGATGAGGCGAAGCCTTAGAGAAATTCCAGCTTGTGTCATAACTTTGAACCAGTCTCCTAACAGACACATGCCCAGCAAATGGATTTTAAAAAATGAGGCGACCACAGGACGCCCAGCCCAGTTAAACGTATTAAATTACTTTCAACAAGTACTGATAGTCAAACTTCTCAAAGTTGTTAGATTTAGAATCTTGTATCCCCCGGCGGGATTGTGTCTGAATCGAAAATTGTAAACCGGAAGAGGTCGCATTGCGTAAAATATCGACTATCCATAAATTGTAGAATGAAATAGGAACAAATAATATCTATATTTTTTTTTGCATTTGACTTTTTTATATAACTATTATTTGTTTTTTTTTAAAAAAATACAAAAAATATTGGCATATGTGAAGTATATGTGAAACAATTTTAATAAAGTGGAAATATTGTTGTTTGTGATACATTCTTATCATACTAGTATTAAACGTTTTTCCACAAATCTCTAATTTTTCTTGTTGTAAGTGGAGTAAAACGATCAACTGATGTGATATTTAGCGTTTTTTAGCGACTCTTTCCCCAAAAACCTACAACTGGTATTAGGCCATCCTCATAAAATGTTTCTTTTCCCATCGCCCGACCAACCCAATTTTTTGAAAAAGTAAAAAAAAAAAAAAATACCAGAATTACTTCTAAAGAAGCAAGTACTCTGATATATAAAAGCACGCGATCTTGTCTTATTAACACCAGTTGTCTTAAATTATCATTAATACTTCGTTTTTGTAGCCTTTTTAGACATGTGTTAGTCCTGTTAATATACACTTTTACCATCTGATTAGCAGACTAAACATGAGATTTAATATGCAAAAGTAAACTGGAACAAACTGAATGTTTCTTGGAAAACAAAATTTCGTCAAGACTTATTTCGTCATTAAAACAGTAACTTTCTATCAGTTTTCTATCTTGAAAGTTTCTGATCTGTCAAAGTGAAAGTTTGGTTTTAACAACGAGTTGAATTTAAGCCATCTTCTTCTTTCCGGCGGATGCTGTTACCGTTAATGGTGCGGAGGCGCCCTTTTCCGAACAAGTACGGCAAACAGGGTTAACCACATTGAACTGGCGCTTCATCTCTTCATTGACCGGTGTATCGGGTTCTGGGCTTCCACATCTGCAACAGATCAGGCCAAACCTTTTGCACGAATAGTACTGTTTTTCTACTGGATCATTGCATGAAATATCCTGGCGTACGATGAAGATTTCTGCAACAGGGTGTCCTTCTGGAAGGATCAGGGCACTGCAAGTGTACGTTAGGGTATCGTCTGCCATTGCAGATAAGGAATTACGAACCAAGGGCCACGTAACAAAACTTTCGTACTTAGCAGTCCGGCCTTAACTGGCACCAGACCCCTTCATCATTGCATTCATCTCTTTTTTTTTTTTTTTTTCCCGACCGACCGACCCACCTTCACGGGAGGGAGGGCGATGGGAAACGAAACATTTTATGGTGATGGCCTAACTCAAATTCTTCTGCAGGTTTTAGTTTGTTTATAAAACTGATGAACCTTTTTCACAAAATTCCAGGAGTTTTCCATGAAGTCCAGTAGTGAGCACCATGACAGTATTAAGTAAGCTGGTATTTAAATAGCTACAGTATGCTATCAGAAAAATTACAAACTTAAGCCATATTTTCCGAGCCATGAGGCCGTGTGTTATAATTGTATCATTATGGTATCTATTTCAGGATGTGGAGCGGTTTAAGTTGGAAGGCATGAATGCTCTGCATTTAAGAGCGCACCTGTACCACAAACTTTACATTTCTTGGGACAGTTGACGACCAACCATTCATCATGACACTTGTCATCCCCATATTTAGTACATTCTGCGCTGTCAGTGCACCAGACCTCTGTCACATTGCTGAGACCTGCAACTGCTGTTTGAAGAGATAACAAAAAAGTTAAGAGAAAACCAATACATTGAATACTTCTTTTTCTTTCATTATAAGACCAATGACGTTTTCTTAAATGAACAGATATTATGATACTTACAAGCTCAATTGAGTTTATACAGGGCATCTGGTAAAGTGCGATAGTGCGATTCCGCACTATTTACCAATTTCCGCACTATTTCGCACTATTTGTCTT
>JAOBAY020038555.1:5000-14002 GCA_025331085.2 Zoanthus sociatus
GCTAACCTCGGTTTAATACAGTCGCCAACGTAAGCAAAATAGCGTTCAGAACTGCTTTAAAAAAATCAGTATTTTGCGTTATGCTTTAATGCTTCGGGTTATTTTGCGTTATGCTTTTTTTATGCTTCGGGTCCATAGTATCAGCGGACAACGAAAAATATCCTATTTTAACAATTTTTAAATGCTTTTATTTTAGGCGTTGTTAACTATACCAAGAAGTACATATTATTGAGATCCACGAGAGCAAAGTGCTAGATTTTATAAATAGTATTAACGTGACGAATTTCGCACAGTTTCAAATATTTTTCAATACTTTGGTGACTCTGTTACCCAGCCTCGCTTTCATGTTCCAAGAGCAAATACGGTCACGTGATCATTCTAATACCATAGTATGATGTCAACTAAATATAATTTTTTTTTAGTTTCATTATATGACTAATTTCCATCAATTTGGTACTATTTTGCATGCTTTAATAATTTTTCCGCTTTCAGCCTCGTTCCCATGTTGCAAGAGAGAGGACCTGAAAAAGGAACCCCTTAACTGCTAAACGCCCGAGATTTCAGACTGGAAACAGCAAAATCCTTAATCAGGATGACAAGACGAAAATTTTAAGCTATGTTTCCTGCTTCTACTCAAAATGTTTAGCGAAAATGAAAAATAAGCACATTTTGAAGATTGGCCTCCTGACTATAAAGCTTAATATAAAAAAAATGTCCAAACTAGTTCTATATTTGGGCTTTTACTTTTAGTGTTTTACAAACTGAAAAACTGGGTTAAGCTACATGAAAGTAACAAGATTGTAATCAATTTTTCTTTCTTCATAGCGGAAAGTTTGGCATTCTAGTTTCATTTCATTTCAATTTAGGAACGTACTCACCAGAATATTATTCACACACGTATTATAAAGGCTTTCAATTTGATATCCACTCGGAAACAACACTATTTTTCAAAACTTTTTACGAAGACGTTCTATTTTAAATAAATATTGCGTCTACTAGGGAACCGATTAAAAAGTACCTGCTGTAGGGCCGAAGGAGCCACGAAATAATTCTTGCCCATCTGGATGGGCCACCAATCAAATATGTTCAATAATGATGGGTGGGCCACTAAACACACACACACAAAATGTGTGCCTGAAGTTGTATAATCCACAATTTTAATAAAATATATATAAGGGCTGACCAAAATCTATTTTCTCTTGACTAAAAATTTTATGTTGACTTGATATGATGTACTGTGCTGCACTGCTATACCTGATTGTTTCCATCATGTTGTTTTCAAAGATGTAAATAATTTGCTGACTACTAATTGTTCCAAGAAGATTAGAATGTTTCTTTGTTTTATGTTGTTTCTATTGGCTGTTTACTCGTTTACTTTTCAAAGCCTTTTGTTATTTGTGCATATTTAAACAGGCAAACAGAGAACAACAACACGTAACATATAACAAAGAAAGTCATCAAGTTTCCTAACCAGTCAATTCTACAACTTTGATCTCTTCTAATTCTACTGAGAGCATTATCTAACAAATAAACGTCGCGAGTGGCGAAAAAACAACAAAACACATTTCTTCGAAGCTTTATACTCTGACAAAACATGGCTTTTTGACCAATTATAGCGCGCGCAAGGTCCTGTCTATAATATTATAATAAACTATAAAAAAATGTTTGTGAACCGCTGTAGCGAACGATCTAAGTCTCTCAACTGTCAGCTCTGTAATTGCATTTATTTCTTTAGTCAAACTGGTTAGAAATTTTTTGGGTTGGGCACAAAAATTTTGCAGTAAATTGGTTGGACCATGATTTTTTTTGCCAGCTTTTGGGTGGCCAGTGAAATTTTTTGAAAATTCAAACTGAAACTCCCTCCGTCTTCCCCCTTGTAGATACCTTCTGACCGGTCCCTAAAATTCAAAACACGGGCAATGTTTGAAAACTTCTATTTAACATTCTAGTTTGAGAAAACATGGCAATTCCTATCAATTCAGCATGCAAAATCACACAATTAATGCGCTTAGAACTAGGTGGCGCGCCTGTGGCCTTCTCTTGCTCGGAGTTGTTTGGGAGCATTGAATGACCCAGCTCATTGCAATGATTTCAAGAAAAGGTAATTCGGTACTGTCAAGGGATAGTTCGGGACTAATACGCTTTTCAATCAAATTATATACCTAGATTGTTTATTGTTTGAGTTAATTGACCTCAAGTAGAACTGATCTTGTTCGCTACAACAAAAATCATTTCTTAAAATAACAAAAAAATTAATGTCGAATGCGGTATTTATTTGCTAGAAAAACTTTTGTTTTCTTATTGTTTGTATGTACGTATCAAAGACGTGATCAGAGCGACATCTACCCTAGAAGGACAAGGATCCTACATTTAGTTATAATTTGACTCTTCGCGGCAAGCTTATGAGAACAAAAATCATACAGTAGAAATTATTTTTAAATGATTTTTTAAATATTCTGGAAAACTTCGAGTTTTAGCTTTATTAAATACAAATATTTAACACCAGAGGAGTCGTTTCTGAGAACCTGTGTTGTTTTATGTTTAACGTTTGTTTGTTATGGGTGTTGATGGTTAATTTTCCCATTTCGTAATGCAGTTTAGCAATGTTTATTTGCTGAGCGCCTTTTACTAATTCTTAATTCATCTTAACCGAGATATCTTTCTTAGTACAAGTTTTAATCACTTTGTCGCTTTTGATGTTGTTTTTTTGGGATCATAAATTTCAAAGTCCTATTAATTTGATAAAAATCAATCTTGCTACCTTTGTCAGAAGCTAAGGAATATTTTGATTATTTGAAAATAATGTTTATTCTGTTTAATTTGTTGCTTAATGTCTATCAAACTAGATTTAATGTTTAGGAACTTTGCGCGTGATTCAAATAGTAACCAACCTGCCGTCCTTGAGAAGATGTGAACGATTAATCAAATAGCTGCTTGTGAACCATCTCATCCGCGGTTAAGTCGGTTAACAATTCATTTGAAATGCATAGATTGAAATGATTGAAAATTAATCAATATTATTACACCTTTTCAATTTTCTTGTTTTGTGTGAAAACAATCGGAAATTGCTTTTGATTTTGCTTCCAACATTTTTCAAAGAATTAATAGATTTACAGGCATTCAAAATAATGCCAAGATCCTCTTCCGCATTCACAATGTTTTGTACAACTTTGCAACGTCCGAGAGATGAAGTATCGAGTGTTAACAAAAACCTTCGAAATCAACTGCACTACCTGAATCTTGTTCTAGTTTGACGGATTAAGCCTTAGGTAGCTCTAAAGCTGGAGAATAATCTGCAATTCTAATTCTATTTCATAGCTATAAACTTTACTCAAACAAAGCTGGCACAATGCAAAGCTTGAGGGAAATCCGCCATATAGACCTTTTTCATAAATGGCGGTTATTTTGAATTTCTTTTGTCTACATTCAAATTAGCCCTACTAGCCTCGTTTTCAGTAACATATTCCTTTGAAATTGTAAGTCAAGAACACCAGAGTAGAGCTAACTTGAATGAAGACAAAAGAATTTTAAAATCGTTGCCATTTATGAAGAAGGTCTATTTGATTGCTAAGATGTTCGCCCTAGTCCTAAAAGCCTTACTGCTGGATAGAGAGAAACATTTTGGCCCCCTCACAATATCTTATCCTGCACCTATTGCACATGCTCCACCTAGTTGAGCGACGTGATGCGAAAGAGAATGTGGGTATACTGTGACTGGTAAAGTCTACCCTGGGGTCATGCACGACTAGAATCGTGTTTCTATAGTAGTCTCCTCGTTGGAACAGTAAACTGTCCAACGAAAAGATTCAGTACATAGTAACAACACCAGTGACAAGTTGGAATTCAATACCGAATTAAACGACAATTAAAAACATCAAGAAAAGATATTCAAGCTTGTCTTGAACTCCATTGATGAGTTTATTTTGTAAGAGAATCTGCAAGCACAACTACAAAGGCATAAATTGGTTGATATTAAAAATTCAATATTGTTCAACAATAAAACGGAAATTATGGTATTAAAAACAAATCTAGCTACATCTAGGAGCTTTGCAAGCATATCTTTCTCTTCGTTCAGAGCCAGCCAGAGACAAGGTTTCTTGTATATAATTGAGGCGAGCCATCAATAAAACACTTGTAGCGCTGTACAAGATTCACCACTGATCTTGCGAGCTTGTTATTTAAAAGACTGTTATTTAAAACATAAAGATGGATGATAACATTTTTGTATACACTCAGCCGCTTTCAAACCTAATCATATACAGCAGTGATTCCCAGAACAGCTAAATAATATTTGCTTTCGGGGTTCAATATTTTATCTTTGTAGCAAACAATCAGATACAGTAACAGCTAGTATAACAACTTCAGTACAAGTTACCGAATATGTTTTGCATTTTTTGTGTTTATCCTTCCAATGACATGCATCCTTGCATCTTGCTGGAATTGTTTTGATGCATGGCCAGACTAACGTTCTCGTCTTCTTTTCGAAAGGTTCAGCACAGTTGGCGAAACAAGAATGAATATTTCAGATAACAAAAATACTTTCTCGTCCAGTCTCAGACACGAGAACATAATAGCAGCTGTGTTTGTCGCGGTACTCATCATTTTAGCCGTTGTTGGTAACCTTCTTGTTATTGCCAGCTTCTACATGTTCCGAGAGCTTCGGACAATCTGCAACTACTTCGTAGTGAGTCTAAGTGTTGCTGACATACTTGTTGCCATCTTAGCCATGCCCTTCTGGTGCTTACTGCAGATTGCCAATAACAAATGGATGCTAAGCAAGAAGCTGTCGATATTTTGGGGTTGTGTGGACATCTTATGCGGCACTTCATCCACAATGAACCTAGCTGCCGTCAGCATGGACAGACAGTGTGCCATCACAATGCCTTTTTCATACCCTAAACTAATTACTTCCAGTCGTGCAGTACTAACAATTTTTTTTGTCTGGATGTTTGCGATTATCGTGTCAACTCTACGGCTCGTCCAATGGCCTTCCCCGGGATATTATGGCTACATTGTATCGTGCACCAGTTTCGTCGTACCGTTATTAATAATGTTAGCTATGTACTTCAGAATCTTCATCACAGCACGGAATCATGTTAGGAGGATAAATCGTCGCTTGGCAACCGAAGTAAAGGCAGCAAAAACAATTGCCGTCGTAATTGGTTGTTTTGTGTTGTGCTGGACACCGTTCTTTTCACTTGTTGTGTTATTTGCATACGACCGCAAGTTTCCCGTCAGCCCAATAGCTGTACAAGTTGTGAAGTGGCTGGAATACTTCAACTCTTGTTTAAATCCTGTGATTTATACCTGCCTCAACCGAAACTATCGGCGTGCGTTCAAAAAACTGTTTGCTAAGCTGAACAAGGGAGTTCACTGTAGCAAAGCTAACAAACCTGGAAGGTCATTCTCATGGCAACGCATATCTATCTCCACTCGCTACACCACGTTCTTTTCCTTCAGGTCGAATAGAAGCCACGAGGAAACAGAAAGAAACAATAATAAACGTTTTGGCGTAATAATAAAATGGAATCGGCACAACGTGAAATAACACAACGGTCCAAGAAAATAAGAAAGAAATTTAGGAAATAACATCACTAAAATTGCTTTTCCAAAAGATAACTTCTTTTCTTTATGCTGTATCACTGCTTATGGTATACAAATGTTCATCAACAGGATACCTAAAGTCTGCAATTCTACAACTGGTTTCGGTTCCATTAAATCATTTACCAACTGAAGATCATTTCAGGTTGAGCCACCCACTAAGCGAGCTCATAAACAAAAATTCGCGGCTACACGCAATAAAAGCAACAAGCTCAAACATGAAACACCGAATCTGAAAACAAAACAAGCGCGCGTCACTTAACACAAAATCACATTCAGGGCTCGAACTTGCCACCTATCGGTGACCCGAATACTATCAAAAAATGAGCACTAGCACAAGTAAAGTTTTAGAACTTGTGGCCGGCTGGCTACTACAAGACTGTAAGGAACCAACAGCTAGATGTGATATTAATGCAATGATCACCATGTTTTAGCGTATGTACACACAAATTTTTGTATGCGCAGGTTTCAAAGCACAAGGTCGGCCTTGTTGCCGCGGCGTGTCGTTCGTATTGTTTTTGTGTGTTTGTAAATGACATACATTAAAGAATCTATAATAAAGCGGCAAGGGTCTATTTCAGATTTTTGTTCGGTAGCTGGGAAGAGAAACTTTGCCGATATTATGACCGATCCTGATGATGCAGATCAAAGCATGAAAGCAAAGGGACCTGTTCAGAAATTTCAACCCAAACAAAGCAATACTAGCTGTTGACATTTTTTATACGTAAAAATATTTGCAATATGCAATTTAAGAGTATTTGAAGCATTAAAAAATATTAAAAGTAAAAATAAAGTAAGAAATTGTAGCTTTTTAATAGTTTATTATCACATCTGTACGGATTAAACGTTGAAAATACAAACTTGTGCTCTGGCTACCAGATTCTTGCCTCTGGTTGCCAGTAGGCTACTCGAGAAAAAAGTTAATTTTGAGTCCTGACATTCACATATAGCATTCAATAAATCAATCATTTCCCAAACAGGTCACGACTTTCCAAGTTCCATGATCATCGCTCTTTAATTCCGTATTTCGTCGAAATGGCCTCTGTATAATTTTTCGAATGACTTTTCAAGTCTGTTTTTTTAAAAGCTTTTCTAATTTTGACAATAGTTTGCCAAACTAGTAACTTTTTTTGTGTATGTCGACCTGTTTGTCTCGCTGTTAAAGCTTTTGCAATGGGTTTGACAATTTATATGAATTTTGTTTGAGATTAACCCTAGACCTTCTATGGGCCTTCAAAGTGCTCATATGTGTTTTACGAGTCATTATAGCATTCAACCATCGTAACTATTTTGTGTTGAAACTG
This sequence comes from Zoanthus sociatus, assembly GCA_025331085.2. Taxonomy (NCBI): domain Eukaryota; kingdom Metazoa; phylum Cnidaria; class Anthozoa; order Zoantharia; family Zoanthidae; genus Zoanthus; species Zoanthus sociatus. Next base: position 11,906 of record JAOBAY020038555.1, read on the forward strand.
CTGTTACTAGTGTTACAGTCGTACAGTCATCGAAGATTACAAAATCTACAAAAATGGGATTGAATTTAGTGCCACGGCTGAGGTTTTCTCACACACTCGCAAATTAATAAATGCCATCCAAACGCCTCTACGATAAAGGAATCCACAAATTAATTTTTTTTGTTAGTGATAATCTTCCAAAGTCGGGTGCTTAATGCAGTCTATAATTCAGTATCTCATTTATACTGTTGGTAACAACTTAGTTGCTTACGCTGACAACTGCTGACAAAAACCTACTGAAGAAACGAGCCTTTTGGAGCTAATTATAAATAACTTCTTCTTATCGTCCTTCGGAGTACATAGCTCCTTTAGCTCTGTTCTTATAAGATCATTCTAGATGCGATAACAATTTGTTTCATCTTATGATCTGGGAATTCACGTTGCACAGAATGATGGAGTCTGTTTTCTTTTTTTTTCTCATAAGGTGAGTTATATGATAATCCATGCATATTTTCACATATAAAATATCACTCGCCAGTGAGTTTTTTCTTCTTATTGCAACTTCTAACCGCCGCCTGGTTAACCTAGTTGGGTAGGTGCAGTTGGCCATCCTGGCCGGACCAACACTCAGGGTTTTAAAATAATTAAAAGAAGATGTCTTTGTTCTTAAATCTGCAAATAGTTAGACTTTATTGCCACCTTCTTGGATAAGGACCTTAAACTCGGCGTAAGCCCTCAGATACCTCTGTGCTTAGGTGTCTGCCTATTATGTATATCATGTATAAGGTCTCCGTCCATCTTAGAATTGTCCTCAATTGTTAGGCTTTTGACCAGCTTGAAATGACTTGACACCAAAATAAAGTCATCATTATTCTCATTATTTTAAGAAATGCGGATTGTCTCATATCGTCTCGTCTATCCATACAGAGTTTGTAATATATCATTTTAATTCACCATTTACTTTAAAAACATTCAATAAAAACTTAGGCTTAGCTCCTCCGCAAAAAAACCTTCCAAATTAAGGTTATGCCTGTATGTATTGTTACTGTGCTTGAGTGTGTGTCTACTGTAGCTAGAACAACCTCCATCCTGCGTTGATTATCTGCCGCAATTTATAACACTAAGCTGACAGCGCATTCAAACTAAACATCAATTAGCTTGAAGAGCAAATCCGTTGAATATCTCAGAATTTTCAGTTGCCTTTTGAGTACACAAGCAGTTTTTGCAAGACTTTCCAAGTGCAGCGATTTATTTTATTTTAGTTTTGCTTTCAAATAATTTTAAACCAATTCTTTGCTTTTATCTCCAGTTTTTACTTTACCACAAATAATTAAGCACAAAATAACCAAAGATAGAATGTTTTATTAGAAATAGATTATTCAAAAAAACAGCCAAATATCAATTTGGGATTTTTTTTTTAAAACGTGTCACACCTGGCCACTTTACATAGCCACTGCAAACAGTTCACCACATGATTCAATGATTGGTAACAAATATTTTCTTTTCTATTTCTCAATCGTTTTTTTTTTCGATCTTCAATACGATTATTTAAATTTTTTAAGGTTGTTTTAATTTGTTTCGTGATAACAAAGTCCACTAGTAAAAAAACCACAAAATTTGCTTTTCTTTTTCTGTTGTTGAATGGTTTATATAGTGCTTAAATCACTCCACTTGAATCTCCGAATCTATAAATTCAAGTATGCAAGCACAGCAAATACGAAACAATGCTGCATGGAAAAGTTCTTTGAAGTTTCCAGTTACATCTCAAGTTTATTCCAACAACTGTTTATCATTTCTTATCTCAAAACCCGTAATCACGAAAGATAAGCGGTCTTCCATGCGAACGTCGCAGCTTGTAATTGTACACTGTAAAAACTGACTGGTTGAAATAACCAATTTAAATTGGTTATAACCAATTTCAATTTGTCATTTTAACCAAAAAATTCTTGGTTGAAATTTAAACCAAAAAAATTTGGTCAATGAAACCAATAGATATTGGTCGCAGTGACCATTTCGTTTAGGTCGGATTTGAATGAGCATTGTAATATAATATGTCGTTTTAATCAATTATTAATTAGTTGTATTTCGAACCAAATACAATTGGTCAAATATACCATT
>JAOBAY020038577.1:0-13999 GCA_025331085.2 Zoanthus sociatus
TTATACTAAACTTTTACTAGGGGGATTGGATGGTTTTATCCAATAAGTTATCATTAAGTTATATTTGTGTTCCTTCCAATTTCAATTTTGTCTTCTCAAAAAACAGAAAAACTTCAAAATTATTTAAAGGGTTGCATGTTACAGTTGATGTTATAGATTTTGTTCTGTCGTTCCATTATGAGTAGATTATACATCGATCTTTGTGATTTATTAGTACAACAATTGAATTTCCTTAAGTTTCGATTTTCCAAAAAAACAACTGGTCATATTTGCTAATGAAATTTTGATACATCTGAAGTGGCATTTGTGTTTCTCTAAAGCAGAAAAAAAAGAAAAGGTGCATATTATATAAATAATGAAAAGCATGTTCTGTTATACAAAAGAATCGTTAGTTTGTAGCCATTCCTTTACTATGATATAGTATTGGTGGACCTCTTTTTGATGCTAGACAAATATTTACATTAAAAACAACTAGAAAAAACTTCAAAAAACAATCTTTAAAACTTTTGTACAATTTTATAAGTTCAAAACAACTTGGGAGCCATGGGAGGCCTTGGATGAGCTGCCGGGTAAGGTTTGGGTCACAACCAGAGCCAAAGTTAAACTCTGTTTATGTTCAAAGTTATTTTTAAAGCTTCTTTACATTAAAAACAACTGAGAAGAAAATTGATTATGCCCAACAAGAAGAAATGCACATAATTAATGTGCTTAAATAATTCAATTTTGTATAAAAATTATTACACAATAACATCAAAAATTAGTCAGTGTTTCACAAAAAAATTAAGCAGTCCATAATTTCTTGCAACAAGTTAGATTTTTTGTAAATGATTTTGAATATATATGGCAGATCTAGTACTATTATCAATGCAACCTATTGAAAATATGCGAGAAAGAAAAATAAATTTAAATATTTTAGCATATAAAAACAAGTGATTTTAAAATCTATATCTTTTCTCTTTATAGATATCAAATTGGAGTTCGTGGGCAAATGTTTTAAATGCAGATTTATGTTTGTAATTTAGAAACTAGCAACATTAATCTTACTTGAGCAGATACACATCTCAAATATGCAAGGCTTCAAGAAAAAATTTTAGTAAAGATAAGTCAAAAGCTGCTAAACTTAATGCACACACAATGTTCAATGCAAACAATGATTTTACTTCAAACTATTTACTTTTAGCAAACTAAAGCAAAAATATATTTCCCTAACCAAAACAAACAGTAAAACTATAAATCAAGATATATATGCAATTTTATTTATGAGAGAAATGTGCAATGATTTTGAAAACATGTCACATACAGTATTATGACAATTTGAAAGTTCATTATATTGGCCATAGGTGATTTGAAAATTTTAGAAATTTTAAAAGCCAGGCACAACAAAATCAAAATTTTAAAAAACAGCTCAGAATTATATCTTCTATCAAATAAAAAAATATATCTATAAATGCTATACTTTTGTTGTTGTATCAATGCATTAACTTTCCAATATAAATGTTTCTAGTTTTAAGTTATGTTTAGTATTAAATTTCATTTTCATTGATTACTCTTCCGTAAAACACTTACAATTGAAACAGTGAGAATTTTTCAAAATTAATTGATTCTCATACCAACAAATTATTACTACAAATAGTAAGAGAAAAACTAGACATATTAATATTTTAATCAAAAATGCGTTTGGTTTATGTTAGCTAAACTAACGACAAATATTAGTCTTTCGAGAGAAAAAAAATTTTGAATTCAAAATAATTTGCTAAAAATTAAATTAAATTTAAACAAATTAGTGTCACAGATTATGACAATTTGACAATTGCTTCCGAACAAATTTTTAATATCAATGAATTCAAAATGAACAATACAACTGACACATATTCGAACACCTGCCAGCAACTTTACAAATGACTTCAGTTTTAATATTGACGATTTGAGAAGAAATATTAATCCACAAGAATTCACAACCACGCATGCACTGGAAATTCGTGACATAAAAAATAAAAATAAAAAACAGAGCTGAGACCTAGATTCGTTGCCTAACAGCGAGTACGAGTAGTTATATTTTTACAAAGGGACTGCCAAAGCCACAGCGTATGCCCTTGTTGTCATGACAACGTCACAACAACGAGGCAAAAAAAGATCTATGACAACGTTTCAAGATGGGAATGATTACTTGTTTTAATGATGTCACATACCACTTCACTATGTGGTTGTACCCCTTGACCCCGATACAATGCAAGTTTTGTTGCCTGACAGTGTAGGGAAACCATTCAAGCGCCTAGCTTCCAATTGGCAAATCAGACACGTTTGCCCCACATTCAGGAACGATTTTAATAGTAAAGATTTCAAACAAAAGTGTATCATTTGAAAACAAACTTAAGCAGGTGTGTCTGACATTGAAAAAATCAACTGGATGCTTAACTATTAAAGCTTCCCGCACGTTTTGGGGGTGTGAAAGTCCTGCAGTTTGCAAGGCATATTGAAAAAAATCCTGGTATTCATTTCACTGTGATATAGTCACATTGCTGTCATTATATCATTATATGACTGCTGTCCACAATATCTTTGTCAGGGCAAGGGTTGCCATTGGTACCTGTCAATTTCGTGAATACCATTTCTACATTTGTGTAGCAACGTTAAGCAGAAAAGCAGCAAAAGAAGTTGCTGACTTTTGATTTACTGCCTTCTCGAGATGCTTTTCGTATACGTAAACTCCTTAGCCTGGTGAAAGCTCTGTCATCTGCAAAAAAGAATTAAAATTTGTTTCCAAGAAGAGAAGGGATTTCATAATTAATTTAACTACATATAAAACATAAAATTGAACATAATACAAATGGTTAAAAAATTAAATTTCTTTTTAAAAATACACGGTGTAAAAGAACGCGACATTTCGACTTAACTCAAGTCATTATCAAGCAATGAAAGTATGAAAATACAGTATTTGAATATATAATAAAAATAAAGCATGAAGTTATGCTATATAACAATAAAAATGTATAATTAAGTAAAAAGCTTAGCTCGAATGCTGTCCTCTTGAGTATTAAGTGAAGGCTTGAGTTCCTTAATGAAAAACATCTCATATAAAAGACAATCAAACTTAGTATGACATTTCTTAAGAACAGAGAACTGACTCCTTAAAGTAGAAATGTTAATATTACCATGAGTATTTACAAACTGTTTTCCTATTGCAGAATACCTATGCTCCTAAATGCATTGATGCAAGTGTCTTTTAGTAAAACCTTCATAATCAGTATCACACTGATCATGTTTAAATCGATACACAACACATTGATTGTTAACAAAATCAGGCTTCTCCTAAGCTCGAAGAATAGATTGAATAGGTTTGCTGCAAAAAACAGGTTGAATCTCAATACCGATGCCAGAACTCAATGATTGCAACTGGTCCTTGCCATATTCGCCGAACCCTGGTTTTTAAAGGACAGAGAAAATTTAACAGTTCTGACATCCTTATCACCCTTGGATTCCCTAAGAATATTATCATAATTACATTTTTTGTGAATGTTATCAAAAACGCTAGAAAAACACGATTCAATTAGGATATTATGATTGCCTAATTTCGAAAAAAATAGCTCTATGCTTAACACATTCACTATTAAAAGCTTCTAGTCTGGAAGATAATCGATAGGCTCCATAGATCATGGTTTTAATTAAACACGACATATACTGTTTATCAACGTGACTGTCAAAATGCAACAACAATCCAGTGTTCGTAGGTTTTTTATACACACTAGTGCCAAGTTTATTTCCATTCTTAATAATGTCCATTCCAAGAAAAGAGATTTTATTTTTAACAGCTAACTCCATTGTTAACTTTATATCTGAATGGGAATTATTGAGAATCGTCAAGAAGTCTTCTGCAGCTTTCACATCAGGCATAATAGTCTAGGAGCTAGACCCCAAATGTAGCGTATTGCAAAACCCACCTTACAAAAAAGGTTTGACACTTGATTCTTATACATTGACATCTGCTCTTTAACATGATACTTTGTAATACCAAATTGTGGTATAGGTTCTGAAAATAAGGGGATTCTTTGCCTCAATTTGGTGCTCAGCATGATAGCGAGGCTTCGTATTTTAGTAGCCTGTAAAATGGTCTTTTCTCAACAAAATCTCACAAAAGTGGTTTCATATTCATAACAGCTCAAAAAGGTCTTTCTAAAACACTAAGACTTGATGCTCACCGTTTCACGTGACAAGTCACGTGACTTCAGATAAGACGAAAATCTACTTTTTCTGTTAGTCTGGTCTATCATTCCCATCAATGCGTTCGTATAAAATCCAAGGAAACAAACTATTCTAATAAAAAACAGTTTCTAAGTGTTATACAAGTCATATGCTATACGTTAACACAAAAAAAATCTACGGCTCACTTTTGTTAACAGTAGAAATATCGTTAAATGTAAGAGCCTGTCATGTTCATTGAGGCCAACATGAAAATGAGGCTCTGTCATTAACACGGGTCAATAGTGCCAAATGATGGGCATAAAATGCACCGATGTGCATTAAAAACTTGTCTAGGGTAGAACATTTGCTCAGCTACTTTGCAATAATGACTGGGCTATGAGTCACGTGGTCTCTGACATGAGAACGAGACAGACATTTTGTCTTGCAAGTATTAGCTGAGTAGGAATCTTAAGACCTTGATTGGCTATTATCAGATTTACCAAATGAAGATTGAAAGCACGAAAAGAAAATAAAAAGCCGAAAATGCTTTAGAATGCTCATTGTAAACAAATCGAGTGAGACTGGAATTAACTACCAAGGTAAACAGGCTTACTTCACTGGCAGCCATTTTGGTTTCTCTGGTAGATTCTGTAGTGAGTCATTAATCAGTTGTTATTGCTCTTGATAAAAAGGGAGTGCTATTTTCAGAGGAAAAAGGCATCGAGACGTTTTTCCGTGTGTTTTTAAACTTTATGTATTTAAGTTGAGTAATGAGACGAAAACATATCTCAGATGACTGTAAGTACCTCGACCGAAACTTGAGCCTTTTCGTTGGTTGTGGTAGACATGAACCAAAAAGAAAGATGTCACACAATGAACGTTTTAAAATGACTTTATTATATTTGAAATTTAAAAACGCCTGTCAGCGAGCCCCAAAAGATTTTTTTGGTCATAAACCACCATCCATGTTATATTAATCAATTTTTCATTTATCTTCATTTTCAAAATCTCTCTTAATGTTTCGGAAGTAGTATTTGGATCCTATGATTTAAGTAGCTAAACAGCTAGTGAGGACGTTTTTTTGATTGCATTCATGAAACCACATATTTTTACCCTTCTTATCAAAACTAAAACAAATAAAAATTAAAATTCAATTTGTTTGATTTGACAATTGACAATGCTTAAATTATGCTGTTTGCAACTTCTTTTGTTCAATAGCCTAAACTGCCATTTGAAGTGCTCAAAATAAATAAAACAAATTGAATTTTAATTTTCCATCGGTCTTGTCTTGTCTTTTTGGGGGACAATTAAAAAAAAAAAGAACTTGACAGGATTCGAACCCGGATCCCCGTATGCCATTGACCTTAGCATTACCACTACGCTATGACAGCAACGAGAACATAATTATTAAGATTTAGTTATATATTTTTTATTAATTGTCGGTATATACTTTTTATTAATTGTCCGTAAATAATTGTAATGAATCTAATGAACTTGTAATTAGAAATCTTCTAAATTACGTTTTACAACTAAAAAAAAATTACTGGGGCTAGAGGCTTGATATTTGACATGAAGGTAGTCCAAACATTTATTGGAACTTGGGTCAGAGTCATTGGATGGGACTATTCCATGGGAAAATGTACTCAACTTCCCGGTCGAGACTCAAAGAAAAATGGAAAACCCCATCATCTGCCAGATGCCCCTAAAAAGACCCATCGGTCTGTCATGTCTTTTTGGGGGATAAGGATTACAATACGTACTTCTAAAATTTCCAAGCTTTTTATGAGAACTTCATATCATTTGCTTTCGTTCCCTTGGTGACTTTTTTTAGCTTTATTAAAAGCGATAAGGTAAATTTTTGTTTTACAGAAAGCATTGGTTATGGACGAAGACGACGGATTTGATCTAATCCCGGGCACTAAACGAGAAAAACTGACTAATTTCGAACAAAGTTTGATTTGTCAAAGTAGTAAAAACGATGGTTGTTTAGGAAGAGCTCAACTATTATCGATTGAAAAGTTTATTTATGCTGCAAAGCTTCGCAAAGACGAATGTTTCTAGCGATTACACATTAATTTTTGAAATCTTACCTCTAGAGAGGTTTTGTGGCATAATTCATACTATGCATCCTAGACCAGTGAGCGTAATTTGGGTAGCTTATCTACAGTGAAGTCGTCCGTACACCGTTTGATTGTACGAAGTGTATTTTTTGTAGGAAGGCTTCTCATAAAAAAGATGTCAAACTAATAAACATTGTAACATTTGAAAAAAAAAAGCATCAGAGCTGCCGCTAAAGCTAGATGTGATGACGAACTACTTCTTGTGTTTAGAGGTGTTGACCTAATTACTAATGAAGGCAAATAACATAAGTTCTGCCATGCCGCATACGTGAGCAAATCAAATATCAAATCTCGATGTTTGGATGAGGTACGTGTTAATGGATACGAATCGGCATTCATTGAATTCCTTAGCATCATTAGACCTGAAATCTTAAGAGGAAAGGCTTACGATATGAATTATCTACTACAATTATACAAGGACTTGTTAACCAAGAGGGATATAAATGCCGAGAGCTACATGACACAAAAGCTAAAATTACGTATAATGTCAATCTTTAAAGACAGTATTGTGTTTCACCAACCGCATGGAAGTACAAAACCAGAAATTGTTTACTCTAGTTCAATATCACTTCTTGATGTTATCAACGCAGCAACAAAAGCAGACCAGAATAGCAGAGGAGCTACAAATATTGCTCAGAACAAATAAGTTGATGAGGAGCCAAATGAAGAAATAAAGACAATTTATGAAGCAGCAGCAATTATCAGAAATGACGTGAGCAAATGCAAGGGAATTAAAGTTGATCCTTTATCTGCTGAAGATTTGAACATGCAAAAAGCGAGGTCACTTATCCCTGATCACCTGTATTGGTTCTTAAGGTACATGGTAACGTCCGGGGTTTACGAAACTGATTCCTATCCTAGATGCTCAAATATTTCACATGAGAGGAAAATAATTATGATTCCACAAGACGTCATACACGCTGTTAGTAATGCCAGAGTGAAGCTTCCAAAGCATGTAGGCTTGGGCATGGCTATCAAACATCTCACAAGGTCTAAGCAGCTTATAACTCTGCTCAACCGAATGGGCCATTGCTTTTCATATGAGCAGACAGATAGTAGAAACAGCCCTCGCCAATGAAGCAATCGCAAGGTCAGAGTTGAATGGAGGTGTAATCATTCCATCAAACATATCACCCCGTACGTTTGTCCACATGGCAGCAGATAACAATGATTTCAAGGAAGAAACGATCGATGGAAAGAACACTACCCATGCAACAACCATCGTTGCTTTTTAGAGAAAACAACATGGACCAGTGCCAGCAAGAGAGGTTTATGGAGATCACTCACAGAAAAGAAGGTCTTTAGATTTGTCAAGATCTATATTAAGGGAGACATCCATCGGTCACAAAGTACCTCGGGAAATTAAAGAATGCCTCTTGGCTACAATCGAATGATCAATTCCTTTCAGCACCTCTAGATGACCTACTATGGCTTCTTCTACGCATATGCTCGGACACTATGTTTGAAGTAAATTATCCCCAAACGCTTGTTGTGGATCAGAAGATTCGAGGCTGGAGCGGATTTCAGTCATTCAAGTTCTCTGATACTTTGCCGCCTACTGTAATTGGTTACTGTCCAATGATATAGGCAGATGCAAATGAGTACAGCACAATCTACAGAGTGATGAAGCTCTCTTTAGAAATGGCAAATGCACTTGAACAGTCTGACTCTGTAGTAACTTTTGATCTGGCAATTTACATCAAGGCAAAGCATCTTCATATACCAGCAAGAATTCAAGAATGTTGTAGTTCGCTTAGGAGGATTTCACATTGCTTTAAACTACCTTTCACTTCTAAGGAAAATGTATTCAAACACTGGTTTGGAAGATCTTCTTATTGATTCTGGAGTCTATGCCCCTGGAACTACCACCGCATTAATGGCAGGAAAGTCATACAATCGTGGTGTACAAGCCCACAAGCTTTGTCTCGAGGCCCTGTTTCGGCTAGAGTGGAAAGCCTTCATAACTTGGCTTGAAGAAAGAGTGCCTGGCTTTGATGAAACTTCAAAGAAGAAAATCGTTGAGTTACTCAAGAAATGCCAAGAGTCTGACGATATGAAGGACTATCTTAAAGAAAACTGGCAGCTCTTGAGAGATGGCATGGATACACTATTACTTCTTTTTAGAGACTTTGAAAACGAAAGAAAGAGCAAATCAAAGCTGTTTGCTTTCTGGAGTGAATATATGTCAATGGTATCACTTCTGTTGCAGTTTATCAAAGCTGAGAGAACTGGTAATTGGAACTTGCATTTGTCATCCACCACTATGATGCTACCATATTTCTTCTCCATATACAGAATCAATTATGCAAGATGGCTCTCCCTATTTACCTAGCAGATATGCATGCACTACATGAAGATCATCCAGAAGTTCATTCGGAATTCACAGCTGGGAATCACAGCATAAGGTCACAACGGCCCTTTAGCCAAGTTTGGTCGGATATGGCCCTCGAACAGTCTATAAACTGTGACTCCAAATCAAAAGGAGGTCTGGTTGGGATGACGCAAAAGGAGGATGCGGTTGATCACTGGTTCTTGAGAAGTCATGAGCGTGCAGCCATAACAAGATCGATCAAAGAGATGTGTGATGTCGAAAAAGACAGGATAGGGACACACAAAGAAGCAGGTGTCAAACGTATTGAGAAGGATGAGAAGGATGTACAGAGCCTTGTCAGTCGATTTACTTCAGGTTGGCTGAATGATCCATTCTCAGCTAAAGAAGAAAACAGTGACATTGCTCTTAGCAATATATCAACGGGGATAATCCTACCTGATGGAGTTGCAGATCGCTTAATCAATGCATATGAAATTGGAAGAAGCAGCAAGCGCCACTTTATTAATTCCAGGCTTGAGACCAATGAAGTTAGCTTTTGGGATCCTCTTACAACGCTAAAAATCTAGACCTTCAGAGTTACAAAGAAGAAGATATCTTTGAAAGGCACCCGTGAGAAAGTCGTTACCATCAGTGCTGACAAAGACCTCTTTGGACGACTGCTGGTGTTGGCAAAGTCACGAGAAATCGACCTTAAAGAAATCCTAAGCTACGAGTTGTGCTGTGTTCCAGTTTCTCTTGCACATGCAGATGGAACGATGTGAAAGACAGCTAAAAGTGCATTGATGCCAATTTTGGAAAGGAACATTGAATCTAAACCCAAATTACCTGTATCGGAAATGGCAACAGCTGTTATTATCGATGCCTTGGCACTGATACAAATGGTCAAGTCAGTAGGAGCAGCAACGTTTGGAGAGATGGCTGATAAATACTTTGACATCATACTTCGGGTATTGAGCCTGAACAACTGTAGCCGAGTAGACCTTGTGTTTGACCAGTATCGTTCCCTGTCCATCAAGTCAGTCGAACGCCAACAAAGAGGAGAAACATGGTCCATGGAGATAAAGATTCACAATCCGAATACGCCAGTTCCCAGGCAGTGGGGTAAATTCATATCCAAGCAGAAGAATAAGCAGAATTTGGAACAACTTCTATGCGAATCACTAAGTGTCCTTTCAGAGATGCGATTGCAAGCTCACCAAAGTGTGGTTCTAGCAGAAGGTTTCCCAAACGGTAAAGAGACCGTTTGGTGCAGCAGTGGATATTCATCTAGCCTTCCATCCTTGTCGTCAGACCAGGAAGAAGCAGATACAAGGCTAACACTGCATGCCAAACATGCATCAAACACCCATGCGAGAATTATTGTACAGTCACCAGACACAAATGTCGCAGTGTTATGTGTTGCTCATTTCCAAAGCGTCACATCTCAAGAGCTATGGTTCCATACAGGAGTCAGAGACAAAACATGATTTGTTCCAATTCACTCCATACAGTCTTTCCTAGGTCCTCTGCTCTCCAAGGCCCTTCCAGCATATCATGCACTAAGAGGTTGTGATACAACAAGTACTTTGGCAGGTAGAAACAAGAACCGGGCTCGGAAGGTATTTGTAAATGACGCTCAAGCTCAACAGCAACTGGCCAGGCTAGGTGAGGAGCCCCTTATTCAAGAGCCTCAACTCGAGGCTTCTGAGGCATTTATCTGTTCTCCACAGCTAGGAGATTTCACATAGCAGATGATGCAAGGTACTTTTTTTTCTGTCAGAAGGACCATGGAAGCGAAAACCTGCCTCCAACGTCTGAAAGTTTATCTCACCACGTCAAAATGGCCAATTTCCAGACACATATCTGGAATAAAGCCCTTTCTCCGATGCAAAACCTTCCATCGCCAGAAGGATTTGGTTGGAAGTTGAAAAATGAACAGCTATGATGAATAGTCCTGTTCCAGAAGGAATTTCAGAACTGACCACTTGTGGCTGCGAAAAGTCGCAATGTTCGAGAAACTGTTCATGCAATTTCAGTGATCTTCCATGTAAAGAAGCATACAAATGCATGGCAGAGGAAAATTGCTTGAACTTTATGAATGATGTTGTCGACTTTGGTTCAGAAAGTGAAAGTGAAAGTGAATGATTTTAAAGAAGATATACAGAACATTCTGAACGTTTATTTTAAGTTTTACTATTATACTTGCAAAACAAAATATCTGCCTCGTTCTCATGTCAGAGATCACGTGACTCATAGCCCAGTCATTATTGCAAAGTAGCTGAGCAAGTGTACTGCCCTAGGCAGGTTTTTAATGCGCATGGGTGCATTTTATGCCCATCATTTGACACTATTGACCCGTATTAACGACATAGCCTCATTTTCACATTGGCCTCTATGAACATGACAGGCTCTAACATTTAACAATATTTCTACCGTTAACAAAAGTGAACCGTAGATTTTTTTGTGTTAACGTATAGCATATGACTTGTATAACACTTAGAAACTGTTTTTTATTAGAATGGTTTGTTTCCATGGATTTTATAGGGAACGACATTAGACCAGACTAGCAGAAAAAGTAGATTTTCGTCTTATCTGAAGTCTCGTGACTTGTCGCGCGAATTGATGAGCATCAATTCTTCGTGTTTTAGAAAGACCTTTTTGAGCTCTTTCATATGAGACCACTTTTGTTGATTTTGTTGAGAACAGACCATTTTACAGGCTATTAAAATACGAAGCCTCGCTATCATGCTGAGCACCAAATTGAGGCAAAGAATCCCCTTATTCTCAAAACCTATACCACAATTTAGGTAGTACAAAGTATCTCATGTTAAAGAGCAGATGTCAATGTATAAGAATCAAGTGTCAAACCTTTTCTGTGAGGTAGGTTGTGCAATACGCCACTTTTTCGGGTCCAGCTCCTAGTTTATAATAACCAAAGTATCATTCACGTATCTTCTTTAATATGAAGGAATCAAGCCTTTTTCATCTAATTGTTCTTCAATGTGACACATAAAACTGTTTGAAATCAATCGTCCAAGTGGTGAGCCCGTGGCTACGCCGTCTAACTGTTCATACAATTTGCCATCAAATTGAAAAAGTTGTTTCTTAGCAACCAACTCCAAACGCTCAACAAGTTGTTCTCTTTTTAGATTCAAACCATGGGTTTTATTAAACAAATTATCCATGCAAGCTCTATTCACCAGCACTTGAATGGTCTCATTCAGAGGAACATTGGTGAAAAGAGCAGTAACATCACAGGAAGCCAAAAGGTGGTCAGATTCAATATGTACATCGCCGAATTCTTCAGAAAAGTCAAAAATGTCCTTTACACTACATTTGTTGATAGACAGTGGTTTTAACGTGTCGTTTAACCATTTGGCCAGAGAGAAATTATACGTCCCAGTGGCGGAAAGTATGGGTCTCATGCTTAACGTCCGTTTGTGAATTTTAGGGAGGCAATATAAATCAGCCAATCTAGAACCTTTAGGACAGAGTGTATCAGCAACAGGCTTAGGTAAAATCCTCTTTATCGCCTCATTCCCCCGGCGACAGTTTGACCATGGTACCATGGTTTTTCCTTGCCAACCATGGTTGGCCATGGTTGACTGTGATACAACCGTGGTGTCCAACCATGGTCCAATTTGGCCATTGACCATGGTTCACAGTCAACCATGGTCAGAAAACGTTTATTGTTAAAACTGAAAGAACATTCTCCTGAAAAGGGCGCACGATGTTCTAAGGGATAATTCTTACCTTTTTAACATTTCTAAACCACTGTAACACAGATTAACCAAGGACCATGAGAAACCATGTCCAAGAAACGTTTACAATATCATATATGATTTGAAAGATTATACGGACACCTGAGGTGTTTCAGGAAACATTTAAACTATTTTTAACCATTTTACCATTAATATATAGCACCACAATGACGGATGACCCACACCATGGAAAACCATGGACAACCATGTCCAAGAAAAGGTTACAATATCATACACTTAACCAAAATAAATATATTATTTCAAAGATTATACTGGCACCTGAAGTATTTCAGGAAGGATTTAAACTGATTTTTACTATTTTACCATTAATACAAAGCAATCCAATGATGGATGACTAACACCATGGAAAACCAAAGGCTCAAAATATCATACACTTGAGAAAATAAATATATGGTTTAAGACACTGGCACCTGAGGTATTTCAGGAAGGATTTAAACTGATTTTCACTCTGTTACATTAATACAAAGCACTCAAATGATGGATGACCAACACCATGAAAAGCCATTGTCAACCATATCCAAGAAAGGCTCAAAATATCATATATTTAACAAAATAAATATAAGTAATCTGAGAGATTATACTGGCAATTGCAATGGGCAATCTTGTAGCCCAGAGCATTTATAATTCAAACTAACACAAAAATAACCAAAACATCCCCAAGATGGTCCAAGAATTAGAATCAAAATCAGTTTTTTCGTCGGACATGTTCTTTTAAGAATCGTATGTGGAAGCTTGGCACTTGCTACTAGCTCACCTACTTTAGTGCGTGCTCAGAGATCTTGTGGAATTCAAGATCAAATTTCGGCGGCATTTTGAACTTGGTCAACGGCAAAGACGATGCTCTTTTAACTGAGGCGCTATGCTATTTATCAGAGTGAAAAGTAAGTTTTTTTGTTTAAGTACATGCACGATCGTTAAACAAGGTTCATATTTATAAAGTATATGATTAAATCGAAAGACACAACAATTATACTTATTTTATGTTTTATTGCTTTAGTAGATCATTAGTCGTTACAAAACTAGATTGATTTTTGAGAACTCCTCTGCTGTTTGATCATTCAGGTCTTTTAATTACTCTTTGAAATGAATTTAAGAACTAGCTTGGATCGACATATATTGCCTTCTTTTATGCACGAACATATAGATGCTACTTTACACTATGCAATAATGGTCAAGTTTCAGTGACTTAAAATCACGATCTTTGATCGAGACACGTTTTCCCCATACTGGTAAAATGGTAATTGTAATACTGTACATTTAAAAATAGTATTTGAATCACTTTTTAGAAATTACTAAAACATTAACCTCAGGTTCTGGTGTGTACATTTAACAAAGTACTAACTGAGCAGACAGTGAAACAGTGTTTCATTATATAAAACTCATCAACTGAATTTTAATCTATGCAGAGTGCAGTAGCTTGTAACAAAACAATTTGTTATATTAGTGCTATTTCTGCAGCTCAAACCAGGCAAGTATAAAATATGTCGGCTATATCTTAGTATCCCCTTCTAAATAAGCTAATTGCCTGGAATAGTACATTCTGGGTGCAGAATGTATATTTAGCTTTCATCCAATTTTTGAACGAGTCAGCATACAACTTGTTAATG
>JAOBAY020038664.1:0-23807 GCA_025331085.2 Zoanthus sociatus
TTTGTTTTTTATTTCAATGGCTACTTTTTTTATATTGGCTAGTTTTTTATCTATCTGCCTATATAAACTCTACATTTTTTCTTTTTCTTCCCTTTACTCCGACGAAGGACTAACGTCCGAAATGTCAGTAGGTATTCTCTCTTTTACGGTGTAGAATTAACATTTTTATTACTTAATTGTTTTTTTAGAAACACCGACGCAGCTCAAACTAGTTTACCGCAAGTTATTTTTCTATTAAATTACTAATGGAAAACAAGGAGATGATACCCCTTTGTATAAAAAAAATTCTCTTAAACTGTTTAAAAGGAACATGTGAATGTAGTTTAGGAACGTTTAAGGCCACTCTCTACCCTCAGACTAGAGAACTACCCTCAGAATAGACAACTACCCTCAGACTAGACAACTACCCTCAGACTAGACAACTACCCTCAGACTAGACAACTACCCTCAAACTAGAGAACTACCCTCAGACTAGAGAACTACCCTCAGACTAGAGAACTACCCTCAGACTAGACAACTACCCTCAGACTAGAGAACTACCCTCAGACTAGATAACTACCCTCAGAATAGAGTGAATAGTTGAGTGATAGAGCTGGACAGTAGAAGGCCAGCAGGTAGGCCATAAAAGACCTGAAGTAAAGTTGTGGAAGAAGACACAAGGACATTGAACACCACAGAAGATGTGGCAGAGAATAGAAAACAGTGGATGCAACTCACATCACCAGAAGTGGAAAACTAGGGACTGACTTTAAACAGAGATGATGATGATGGGTGCAAGTATAATTTTATGTGTGTAACAATCTCACAATTCAAAGTGATTCTTGAAGTTCATTACCTTTCTAACAAATTGTGGAGAGCCTTGAAGAGCAGCGATCGTGGTTCATGAGGCAACCCATCTTCCCAGCAACCATGAGCAGTATCTTCAAAAGAAAATAGAATGCTTTCATATTTGTAAACTGTTAAAGCAAGTTATAAAATCAATAATCATAAATAATTAACAATTTTCAAATCAACAAGTAACTTTCTAAGACTTTGATATGGAATAAGATAAACAACAGAAGAGCCTACAATAAGTGACAACTAAGCAACTATGAAGTAAATACAGCTGACTAACGCCTCCCCCTTCTGAAATAACAAATGTTGAACCAACAAAACAACACTTAATGTAATAAACAAAAAGTTATATATAACATTCTATACTTTTAACAGAGTAGTCTTGAAAATATCCAGCAGGATCATTTGCAGGGCAAGAAACTTTCTTGTCAATCTGCTTGTCCATTAGGACAAGTACAATGTGTATTGTACTTGTCCGACCCACAAAACTACTTGCCCAAAAAATCTGACAGGATCAGAAAAGCTGTTTTTAAAAGAAAAAAAGCTAATAGCTAATAAAATTAATAAAGAAACTCCACAATTTGAATAAACATTTATCTTTTGAGAAATCTGTGTATGCAATTGTTTTTTTTCTACTTATTAAGCTTCTGACTCATCTTCAGTAAGTTCAGGAATTGAAGTAGTGGTAGAATTTCTTCTTCTTCTACTACCTATCATTTCTGATACTCCACTTCCATTTTTCGATTGATTCATTCTATATCCAAAGTTAACAAAAAATCTAAGATGTTAACTACATCAATAGAATACTTCATTTAAATTTAAACGTTGAATAAGAAAATGTTTCTTTCACTATGAAAGAAACTGATACATTTAACTACAAACCTTTTAAATCTGCAGCAACAATTCCAGTCAAACTGGGATCATCACCAAACCAAAATATCCAAAGTTCCTTTGCTGATGCAAGGTAGGTGTTATCTTGCAGCTTCTGATTGGTTTGTGGAACACCTCTCCAGGAACAAAGAATGTCATGTGATAGAGCTGACGCACATGAAGACAAAACAGGATCCTCAACAGGACTGCTCCATGACGTCTTGTGGCTGACGTACTTTCTCCATCTCAGTCCACAAAGATCAGTCTGAAATAACAATAACAAAACAATAAAATTAAAGGGCATATGACACAAAATCAGCTTTTTGATTTTCAAGATTGTTGTAAAAAACATACTTCTACAGAGTTCGAATGAAATTCGATAAAAAAAGTCCATAGTTACAGCTGTTTTAATTAAGGTTACTTTCCTATTTCTTTGGCACCCTAATATGGTGGACATAAACGAGACAGAGATAATGATACATCACCAATACATCGTTTTGACCTGTTGGAAAGTATTGCCACATTCTGCAAACTTGCTTGTTTCCCAACAAAATTCGTCATCAAATCAAAGACAAAGCAAAAAGGTCACATGTTTTTTGTTCACCTCACTTCTTTGCCGAGCAACTTAAAGGGGACAAATTCTGCAGTAAAAATTCAAAACTTCTGAAAGCAGTATTTTGGTTCATTTTCATATTACTTTAAAACTTTGCAGAAATATATTTCTCATAATGTTCTTTTAGAAAATTGAAAACTAATTCCGTGTCATATGCTCTTTACGGTTTAATGATAGTGCAACTTATCCAAGTTCATTTTTCATGCAAAATAGCTGCTGTTTGAAAGGCCCGACTAAGGTTCATAAGGGAAGGGAAAGAGGAAGCGAGGATATCCAAAGAAGACGTGGAAGACGCAAGTGGAGAAGGAGAGCAAGACTGTCAGTTTGGAGAAAAAGGATGCCATGAATCAAACACGATGGAGAGTGGGAGTTGGAGAGATTGCTACCAAAGTGGGGTAAATCCAGCCACCCCCATTTATGGGGATAAACCCAAAATTGGAAATAACTAAACCCACGTCTTCCTGCCAGCCATCATCTCCCAACTCTCTCCTTCTCTATACCTATCTATATGATGTCCACATTTCCACCTATTAAAAAAAGTATCTAGATTCCTACTATGTTGATCAAGTTAAAAAAATAGTTTATTCATTGAGTGCATTTAACTCATAATCAGCAACAACACAAACCATAGTTGCAAGCATATTTTAGCATTTATTTTCTCAAACGCAATCATTAGTAGTCACAATTATTAATCAAATCAGTCATTTTTACATGTAACATTGGATTAGGACATTAATTACATACAATAACTTAAACCAGACACCATACAATATAAATTATTTTGATCACTTTCAGCTGATCCAGGCAATATTAATAGGAAACTGCCCCATGTTTTACAACCTATTTCTCAAAGGCATGGCAACACCCAACAGAAGAAATACTACTGACAATAATTTCAAAAGCTAAACAGTGTTTTACAGTTCTTGTTCAGGGTTTCAAAAGGGCTGGCAAATAGTGATTTTTGCCGGTTTTCTCTTGACTTTTTCACCATAGCTTCATGACTTCTTGCCAGAGGAATTTTTGGGTGGAAGTCAGATACATTTAATAGTTACACTGTAAATGTCAAAATGCATGCAATTTGCAAACTTAAAAATAGCCATTTAACAATATTTGTTGGAACTCTTTAGATTCATTTAATAAAAGCACAGTAATACTGTATGTATCGCTCAGTAAATGCATTGACCTGTTAACTTATTGCTATTTTACATAATTTATTAATAAAGATTTCTGTTGTGGAAAACACTCTCGTATTCTGCAGTTTTCAATCTTTAAAATAAACCTTTGACTGCATTTTGTGCGTGCCAAGTAAAATTAGCCAAAACTTTTTATCATGGTAGCTTTTTTAGCCACCACTTAAATTTTTTTAGCCATAACCCTAAAAAATTATTTGAAATGCAGCTGTCATATTTTTTGAGTTTTGAAACAGGCAAATAGGACAGTTTTGGAACTGCAGTTGTTTCTGACCAACCACTGATGCCATGATGAAGTGCTGGTGTGATGATGTAGAAGGTTCTATACTTGTGTATCTTTCAACTAAAAATTAACACAGTCAACACAACAATTTCATTTGATTTTACGGCGATAAACAGCAAAATTCAGTTTGGTGTACTTTGTTGCATTTTTCCTTGTAAAACCCTAATGACAGCAAAGGATGTCTTACTGCTACTACTCACAGGTACAGTACCAGCCCCCTGCCACTCAGTCAAAATTTAAATTCCAAACTTATTTTGATTAAAAATTAACTATACTTAGGTAAGGAATCATTCTCGGTTTTTCGAATTCTGAGTTCTATGACAATTATAGTTTTAGCTAAAAGAAAAAAATAGTGATAGGGATTTTAAAAGTAACTTAAAATTGTACATATATTGTCATATATATCTTGCCATGCAACTGAAACAATTGTGTATGCTTTTTGTGCTGAGACATGCTAGAACTTTCATACAACCTTCTATAAATTTATTCACCATCATCTTTCTATTCTTAAATGACCCTGAACATGCAAGCTACTCAAAAACACTTTTAATATCTGATAACCTCTAGTATAGGTTTCTAAAAATGGACAATTTATATCTTATTCATTGTAGAACAAATATATAAAAATGTAAACAAGAAGGATTGACATTATATGGGAGACTAACTGTATTTTCAAATAATTTTTGACCAGAAAGTAATACCTTTTGTATATTTTGCAAAACCTTATTGACTAATAATTTTTAACACAGGAATTCAATTGGTACACTGGAACACTATCATTAACACTCCAAACATAAGAGCACAATTAACATTACCATTAATCATTTGCAGGAGTGATTCAAATTGAAGACGGGAAATTAATGGAAAACGACAGTAAGCAACAGCCCACATCCCTAACAGTTAAACTACACTCACAAAGAATATTAAATTGAAAAATTAAAAATACATTCATTCATTATTCTTTAATTTGTAAAAACCACAATCTTGCATAAAAATAATAATATCAAGGTTCAATATTGTTAATTTTTTTCACTTTGTTTTGAAATCAGATTTTACTAAAAAGGGTGATTATCTTTCTAAATATCACAAAATTGTAAAGCACAACAATATTAGAAAAGTTTGGAAATATTGTTAGCAATTGAACATTTCAATTAAGGGTCAATTACAAGCTATAGTCAAATTGATCGAGTCCAAAAGCATAGTATACATCACAAATGTAATTATCATCTTCAAAATAAATTTAGAGTTAAGTATTTACAATTTCAAGCTTTCACACAATAAACACCTGGTAGACGATTTATACACAGTCAAGAGACTGATAATTTTGATCAACAACAGCTGTAGGTCCGAAAACAACATTACAGGGGGCTGCTTCCAACCATTGAATATGTTTCAAGTTTTTTAAATTTACCTCTAGAAAGCATCTAAATTTAAAAAAAACAAAGTCAATACAAGTTCTTCTATTTTTACCAGAAACAAATTTTTTAATCGAATCCAGATGATTGCAAGTGTTTTAATCTTAAATTTAGAGGAACGAAGTTGAAAATTATAGCAAAACAAAACAAAGATTGACAACATCCCGCTAAAGATAAACCTGTAACTGTGTATACATTATTGTGTAATTTAAACTGAAAAAAGGCCATAAAAATAACTTGTAAGAATGGATATAAATCATTAAATTAAAAATTATTAAATATTACTCCATGAAGTTGTAACTATATACACGGTATCGAAAATTATTCATTCTCGTCTTAAAGACGTAAGAATAATAATTTATTCGATTGTGTGTACGTGCAAGACCCATTATTTGTTTTTCACAGTTTATAACAAAACTTTGAGCATAATGACTGTTAAAAATATGAGATCCAATTTAGTAACAAATAAAATCGTTCGATATGTACTGCATCAGTTTTTATCACCTCGACATGATTAAAGAAAAGATAAGCTTCAAATATCTTCAAACAGGAAATCTTAATTGTAGAATTCAAAATATGAAGAAAGGCACATTTGTTAATTTTGAACGCATTTATTCTGTGTTTTTTTAATACGAAAACAGACGAGCTAAAAAAATTAATCTAAAGACGTTTAAAACAAGTGTTATTAAGGGAAAATTTTTTTAATTTGTTATCGCATTTTAATCAAGTCTTCCTGCAACAATCTGATGTTGTTTTTAACCCGACAAAGAAATTTACAGTATCGCGCAATTTCACTTCAAGCCATTTATAATTAGTTTTAACTCGTTTTTTCTATGTACAGGTTTCGAGAAATGTAATAATAATTTTAAAGGAGATACAAAAGGACTATTAAAGAAGAACTTTAAGCTTAGCCCAATTAATGAAGAGCTTGATAAAAATATTCGACCTCTAATCACAATTACTGTGAAAACATATTTGATGTAAGATTCAACAAACACCACAGAATCATTTAGTTAACGGTACATGAAACAGGTCGGTCAAATTGAAATCAAAGATCAAATCTTTTCCTACTAGAATAAGAGTTTTCATCAACTTAATCAGGGTCTTCTACAATTTTACAGGGAAAAATTAAAGAAATATCTAAAACTAAATTTCCTAGGAGTGCGGTCTTGATATCAGAACATGGATGATACCTGAAGCGAAGCGAAGATGCAATGAAGTGAACGACATATAGTAACTAGTTTTACTATCACAACAGGGTTTCTTCTCAAGATATCGCCGTTTGTTATAAAACAGCCATTACAGTAAGCGACGAAATTAAACCCTACTCGATTTGAAAGCCATTCTTTTATGATTCTTCGAAGCACTCGAATTGTTCGCGGATATCTCTCACAAAAAAAATCAAACTTACTACCTACGCGAGTGTACACCTGGAAGGATTAATTATAAGTTTAATATGAATGCAGATTATGGCCAAAAAGTAGCATGATTTTTAAAGCACACTTGTTAAGCCTTAGACAACTAACGATCAGGAATTCGTGATAGCGAGAGTCGCTATTAAATATAATTTCACACCAGAAAGAATTCGGCGGGCCGGCTTGAATCTGTCAGCCAGGTATGTTATGTTCGGACTCCAAAACGAAAAAACTTGTAGAGAACAAGCCTTTCGTTTTCCCATATTGACACAAAAACAACTCTTCTAGGACAAATAACGAAGATTCGCCAATAAGTTGTGTAAATGCCACAAAAAAATCTAACACGGATAATTCAAATGTTTCATAAAGTAACTCGGGTGAACTAAAGTTCCGCCATAAGTATCTAAATTTATTATCAGAAAAACCACTTGGGGTGTAAACACAACTTGCTTGCATAAATCTCGCAAAGAGATATTAAATCATAATTTAGAAAAAACTGCTCGAGGAATGATGGCTTAGCAGATCACTAAAGGCAATTAGGGAAGATATTTAGAATGAATTAATTTCAACGTTTGTTAAATGCGAAGCACGTCTAACGACATGCGACAAATTTAAGACTACAATCTCGAAAGATGACTTTATACAAATTGTTTTACTCATAATGGTGGTTTCCCGACTACACACCTCTCGTTTGCATTCATGAAACACACTGATTGTTTGAATTGAGTAAAATAAATATTCTAATGCATTTTCGAAGAGTTACAAGTGTACGGAACTCGGTAACATGTGACATCGAATAGAACCCCCATAAAACTTGAGCGGAAAGGCAAACTTACCAGTGCAAATACGTTTGAACAGCATTCATCCAAATCGCTCCCATTGACTACAGAGTTCGATGCAGTCATGCTAAATGCATGACTCCCTAAACATCGGAGGAATATCTTCACAACAAAAATCCACAGTAAAGCGCCACTCCGATAATCGTTTTACTTCAAAGGAAAAACAAAATGGCAGCCGTAACGTCAAGCAAGTTACAACTCGTCCGCTGATTGGCTGATTTTGGTTCACGTGACTAGTAGGCAGGTCAGTTTATCTGACGCACAAATGGCTGATCATTTACAGGATTTGACCAAAATTTCTCAGACTTTTAAGTTAAAAGACACTTTTTGAAAAAAAAAATATATTCATTGTTTTTTTTTAAATGTTAATAATTTCTCCGCATCGGTAAGCAAATTTTCAACGAACTAGTACTACTGTTTGTATCCTCAGAATGAAACCTGTTAAATTTTTCCCCTTTGCGAAAATTATATTGAGTCATTTCACTTTGACACCCAAATTTCCCCATCTCTTGAACATTTTAATGTACAAACAAACTGAAACTGTTATTTTTTTTTTTTGCATTGTTGATAAATTTTAAAACTATGCCAAGGTAATATTTTGATGTTATATTAATAGGAGACACTGTCGGCGCTTAGCTACTTAATCTGTGTTCACGAAACACAGAAACAAAGTAATCATTAAAATAAGCTGCTCTAGAAAATCTCTTTAAAAAGAACATTCTTTTCTATAGTGTTACTTCATCAATAGTAAGTAATTTGTTACTCTGAATTTTACATGTTTAAAGCAGCCGGATTCATTACTTTTTTATTTTCTTCAGAATAATTAACTTTCATATAATCGCTGATGTTTTGAGAGACTTGAAAGACAAAAACGTCGGGGAGTAATTAAAAAATTGTCGAACCGCAGCATCGCTAGAAATTTTTGATCTCGCGTTAATTGATCCTGATGTTCACAGCTCCTCTAAATCCATCTTAATGCCTACAAAATGGATCAGATGAAAGAAACCGGATCAACTTTACAGCTTCGTAATCAAATGCAAAACTGAGAAAATACTAAATTAATGACAATCAATATTGCATTCGAGATTTACCGACAAAACGATGTACAGACGGGGTATAGTGTATGAAATAATAACCAAGAAAAATTACAAAAGTATACTTCAGGGTTAATACGACTGATGCAAAAAAAAATGGAAAATTTGAGTTAATCAGTTTATTATGCTTTAAAATATTTGTCGTCGGGTTTAGTTTAACATTTGTCAATATTTTTGCGTATAAAATTAAGCACTTGAGCCGAGGAAAAGCCGCAAGACATAACATTCAAAACTTATTTATATTTGCCATATTTATATAGAACATTAGAAGGGTCATAAGACATAACGTAAGAACCAGGGTCCCTCAGAGAGCAAAAATAAACGGACTGTAGTATAGTCAAAAGCCACCATATTCTAACACCACAGGACCGCTTATCCAATACTGTCAATACTTAACTTATCAAAACTGATTAATTTGAGGAATTGGAGGCAAATTTACATAATAGACGAATCGTTGAACTTTAATTTTTCTAATAGTTTTTTCTGTTTTTTTAAAGTCATCCTGGGGCCGGGGTACTGAGAAGACACAAATCCGGCTGAAAATATGATAAACAAAGCTTAAATTTGTTCAAGCTCTATTGTATAAAAGTCAAAATAGAAGGTGAGTTTAATCTTTTCATAAATTTCAACAGCTGCAAAAACACTGACTGAGCAACTAAAAGTATACGACATCCATATCGACCATGGCCAGACATAGGCACCCTCCAGAAGAAGTAAGAAATACTGCTTTAATAGTTGCATGCAGTTACACTAAGTTTTGAATATTTTTCCAAAGGGACTAAGAACCAGTTATTGCCTGTTTTTGTATTAAAAAATTCGTAAGTTTTGTAAGTGTATTAAAGCTTTTTATAAAATATACACATCGCAAAAGGGAAAAAAGTCTAATTAATATAAAAGGAAAACTGATTGTAAGTATAATCGAGAAATTGTTGTTTTAATATATGCCGGTAGAGAAAAACAATAAAACACGCTTTTTCTATGTTTTATACTGTCATTAAAAATGGATTTTTGACCAATCAGAGCACGCGCAGGGTCCTATCTATAGTTATAACATATAATAAAAGATATATTCAAAATATTTTTCCGTCACGAAACTTATAAAGACTGTTGTCTTATTGAATCTATCTAAAGATGATTTAACATATTACGATGCAGAGCACAGTACCGCTGGAACGCTTAATCATGCACTTAGACAACTTATACATAAAATTAAATGCTTGTAGATTCTATGTACGTTGGCCACACACTGTATAATACTATAAATTAAGTGCTAAAAGCAGCAGATAAGACCGCACAATATTTATTACAATAAATCACTTCACAGAAGTACTAACCGTTTTCGATTCAAAGTCATATTTATTACACACTTTTTTTTGTAAGAATTGAAATTTTTGTTATGGCAATTCTTAAAATTTTGACATTTTGAGCCTTAAATAATTAGTACCATAGTCATGAAAACAAAAAATGTATATAAAAAAATTTTTGTGCAGGTCGAACGATTAAGCCTAGCCTCAGTATGATTGTTAAAAAATTCTTAGAATTCCCGTAAACTGAGCCCCGCGACTAACTGGGTTCTTATAAAAAGAACAGTGTATTAGAAAAAAGGAAAAAAGTGGTAACATGCATGAAAATCTGATAGTAAATAAAATTAACTTCAAATAATTGCGTAAGAATTAAAAATAGACAAACCTATTATATGGATAATGGCGTTTTTACGTACCGGAAACCAAAACACTCGTATTTCCATATTTTTACTAGTGGAGATATTAATTAAAAGTTATATGCCAGCAAATGTTGCGGATAAACGTACGAGCGAGGCCTAAAATGATTTTCCCGCCATCCAGTTCCTTGTCGGTTATTTCTGCAAACAGATGGCAGTGAGATGGCTGCCCTTTTGATTTTCGTGGAAATTGCTGACAGGGCGGCAGGAGCAAAACATTGAAAGAAGAAAAGAAGAAATTAAAATGTACGTAGGGCGATCAGTTAAAATCATGATTACAAACTTTGTTTGTTTGTTCACGTTTTTGCATTCCGTGGTTTTTACTCTATTTTGTATTTTAGCACCCTTGTTCTTTTGTATTGTTTGGTCACTTCATTTGCATTTCGTGGTTTTTTACTCTATTTAATATTTTAGCTCCTTTGTTTTTCTACGGGTCCCTTGTAGCATTTTTTAGTATATTTAAACTTTAAACATTTTCATTCTCTCTACCTGATGGAGACCGCAGAGCTGGTCGAAAATTTGTAACAATATTTTATACAGATCAGATTTCTCAAGTTTTAATCATTATTATTGTTACTATTATTATTTAAAATACATGTGAATAAATAATGAGCCTTACGAGAAGCTTACAGAACTGCTTGAAAACACAAGGATGAAGAGTACCATTGCCAAACTTTCTCCATTCCGCCAAACATCTACTCTTGAGGGGTTCCACAGTACCATTAAGTACTTCTGCCCCAAGATGTATCATTTTTCATATCCAAGTATGCTTAGCAGGTATGTGAAGATTTATTTACACAAAATTATTTCAAAGCTTACACTTTGATTCTCCTTCTTTGACCTTCTCCTTAACGTGATACAACATAACATATAAAAAGACATACACATTTTCCCAAATGAGAAAAGTGGTTTTCATTAACCTACAGAACAAATAAACCAATTCAGATGATAAGAGTAATCTAAAAGAATTTAAAACAAAGAAATAAAAGTGTGAAAGTACTTAATGTGCCAAAGTGTATTTCACAGGTTATTGAAAACCACTCTGTTACAACAATGCTTAATAAGTTAAATATTCATTTTGTTTTTAATATAACCAATCACCCAAACAATGTTAGAAGCCTTACACTTTAACGAGAACTCTGGAAGGGAGCAGCTGAACAACAAAGCAGAAGAAGCTGTGCACACCCTACAGTTCCCCAAAGCCAAGAGTGAAGGATACGTGGTACGAAAGGTTCAAAAAGCATGCACTTACAGTAAATAAAAATTTCGCTTAACTCTGGTAATATGCAAGAGTTCAGGTTACAGTTTTGTTATTTTGTTTTTTCCACAGATTACATCAAGGAATAGACCATTTTACAGTTCCTGAAAGGTAACCAAGCTTCCACATGAAAATGAGGCTTAGGGTGACCCGACACAGTTAGAGAAGTGGAAATAATTATCATAAGAAAGAAATGTCTGTTATTTCCACTGCTCTAACTGTGTCAGATTACCCTAAGCCTCAGTTTCATGTAGAAGCTTGGTTACCTTTCAGGAACTGTAAAATGGTCTATTGTTTGACATGTTTTATCAAGTCATCAGTGAATATGACGAAGCACAGATGAAATGATATTGAAATACCTTGACCACTTTGCAGTAAAACTAACCGCCCAAACAAAGCTGAAGCTGTTAGTCAGTTGTATTTTAGATTTCAAACCTCATCAAACAGTTAATAAATTTCGTTTTTAAACTTTTATTCACTAAAGCAGTTCGTTATAGCCTGTTTGTAATTTTTATTCGTTTTCATGATGTGTACCCAGCAAACTAAAGATAAAATTAATTATATTTGTTTACATAAATTATGTTAAAGCACACACCAAAATAAATAAAAAACCATAAAACTGGATCAGGAAAGACAGAATCATCTTCATTTCCTGGAGAGGGAAAGTGAGCTCTAATGCAACTTACAGCACAAGAAGGAAGAACAACCCTAACTAGTCTCCTGAAAAAAATACCCAGCATCACCTCGCAAGTTGTCTATAAGCTAATGTATATGTCGGTTTTTCATACTGTTGTTTACACTGAAACCAGGCTGTTTCCAAAAACCATTTGTTAAAACAAACAGCCTGAAAACCCGAGTGTAAAACAAAACTTTCTGCGCCTGATTGAAAATCCCTCAGGCATCCGAACAAACTCCATATTTTTCTGTCGAACCTCTCGAATTTCTTGACAGCATTTATGTTCTATCCCCTTCTTCAGAATTTGACAATTATCACACCTGCTGAAATGAGTGTATTGACAACAGACAAATAGTAGTAGTAATTGAAATTACCCCGACTTCCAACGGTTTCACTTATAAGGTGATTTTCAACAAATGCAGTTCTATAAGAATTATTATAGTTAATTAACTAATTGCAGAATAACAAGCGTGTGATAAAAACTCAGCGCACTTAAGGCCTGGCACTTAACAGGGCGCATACAAAAAAACAAACAAAAACTTATAATAAAGTAAAGTGCGGATGAATTATCTTGTAGTTTGCTAGAATGATTAAGTATTGAGTTAAGGTTTGTTTCCATAGCTACAAAGACTGCCATCAGAAATACAAAATAGAGTGGTTAAAAGCTTACGTCATGTTGCCATGATGACCAAATTTTTAGTTCCAAACAATCTCTTTCAAATCCAATATGGCGTCGCTGTCTATTGTATCTCTCGTTTCTTTCTTCGATGGAGAGAACAAATCAATCACTATAGGAGAAAATCATGTTAAATCTGATCACATTGAAGCATTTTCGTACTCAGCTGGTGTTCTACGTGGTGAAATACATGCAAGCATGAAACAAAAGACATACAAAGTCACGGTGAGTACCGACCCATGATTTTGCACTCCTTCACTTTTGTTGCTGCAAGGTTTTGGTTTACCAAATGTTTGTCTTGCAATCAAATACTTCATACTCTGAATTCAACAACCATTGATTGAAAATTACTCGGCTTTCATTGTTTTATAGATTTATATAAATGCTAAAATGATAATAAAGAGCAGCGAATGTGAGTGTCCGTGTGGGGCATTCAAGTGCAGTCATACAGCCGCGCTGTATATTTATGGCATTCAGAATCTTAGCTGCAAGGACGTGGAATGCCAGTGGAAAAAGAAAAAGGTCCCCAAGACAACACAGTCTGCCAATGAGATGTTTCCTGTGCCAAAAAAGTATGAACCACTAACACGAAAGCCAAATGACAGTGATCATGTGTGGCTGTACAACAAGCTGCGCCAGTATGGGAAATTTACGGGTCTTTGCTGGTCATGACTCCGGAGCCTCGGCCAGTTTCTCAGCTCCCAATCAACACAGTTGAGGAGATTATTTTCTCGGAGAAGTTTCTACAAAGCCCACAGCCGCCTCACAACTAAATTACTTTATGGAGAAAGTCAAGTTACAGGGGCTGCTAGTTAGTAGAATTACTTCTGGCTAGAAGGAGAGTCCAACCTGGCACCAGGTACGGAAAGGGAGACTGACTGCCAGTAATTTTGGTGTTGTAATAAAGGCTAAGAGAGCAACTCCCGCCCTCATCAAACGCCTACTAAGAGAGTACGACATCAGCAAAGTGAAAGCAATAGCTTGGGGAGTGGACAATGAAGCCATGGCTATCAAAGCCTTTACTCAAATAACCGGACAGTGTACTGGGAGTCAAATGTCCACACACTGCCAGAAATGACACTATTGCAGATGCTGCCAAGAGCAAATCCTTCTGTCTGCAATTTGTAAATGGGGTCTGCACTCTAGAAAAGGACCATGTTTACTGGGACCAGATCCAGGGGCAGATATTTCTCACTAAGAGAAGGTTGTGCCACTTTGTTGTGTGGATAACAAAGGAGACAGCTATTCTAAAAATTGCAAGGGATGAGTCGTGGAAAACCAAACTGAATGTTATGGAAGACTTTTACTTTCACCATATCTTTCCAAAAATAGCGGAAGGATAACTTTAGTTACTTTGTATTATGCACGGCGAGTAGAGCAAAAGGGGGACTTTATTTTGCAGGGCTGATACATCAGAGGGATGGGAAGGGAGAGCTGGCGGGGCTATATATTTCAAGGTTGGTTGCCAAAGAAAAAGAAGGAATTATTTGTTTGCAGGAACAATTAAATAAGGGGGACGTTATTTATTATATGAAGATAATATAGCAATGTAGTGAGCAGATGCGAGTATACTGGTAATAAAAATGTTTATTTGCATGTTTATCAATACAACCAAGTACAATAAGGCATTCAGTTTAACCAGAAATTAAACAGAAGTTATGTAATATACCCGTTTTGCTATGCTGGACAATAAAAAAATTTAATTACATTATATACTGTATCGCATAACAATAGTCTTCCTGTTTGAACTTCATATACGCATTATATAACTAATAGAGAGGTACTGTTCACCAGCAAAAACTTAAAGCTATGGATATTGCGAAGGAACTCCACGCAATTGAGCTTCCCTGGGATAAAATTCTACCTATGTTTTTGGTGCAGTGGCTGGATGTCCTTTCAAGAGCCCACAACGTTGTAAAGGAGATCTTGTTACCAGCCACATTGACGGTAACATCTGGTCTTATTGCACCCAAAACAAGGCTTCAGATGTCTGCAGTAGAGGAGGAGCCGGTAAATCTGTTCACTATTGTGCTTGCATCAACTGGAGCAGGTAAAAGTATGGCCCTGCATGCTAGCCTCAAAAATCTCGAAATTGGGTTAGAAAAAAGCAGAAACCCCCATTCTAGTGGAAGATTTCATGTGGAACGGGATTTTTAACCATCTAACATCTATGGATGGCTTGGGAGTCTTCATGAAAGACGAAGTTCGATGGTGGGAAAGAATGCTGGCAAAGACATGAACAAAGATTTAGTGATAAAGTTTTTTGACAACCCCCAGTGGACAGTCAACAAAGGAAATTCTATAGCCCAGCAGGGTAATGGCTTAGCTGACAGGATTCTTTGCTGTTGCCAAAAACCTGTGCACTTGAAATGCACCAACATTACACGGCTAGGTTGCTAGATACCATTTACAAATTTATTTATCACTGGCACAACGATGGTGAACAGGTGGTGTACACTTTTAGTGAAGAGGCATTTGCATTTTTTATCGCAAAGGAAGAAGAGCTAGTAGAAGAGCAAAAGAAAATATTCTGTGGATCTTCATCTGATGAAGCAACAAAGTTGTTTCTTCGTTTGGCTGTAGCCTTACACGTTATTCATTGTACAACCGCGGTCCTGATGGTGAACTGCAACAGGAACGCAATGTAATCAGTGCTACCACAATGTCACGGACCTTCCATCTAGGCAGCTAGTTTCTGGACGACAGACATTTTTCATAATGTAAAATAATTTAATTTGAAATATAAAGCTTTATGGTTATAGATTAATATATTATAAACTACTGACAAAACATCAATCTTTGTCAACTATTAAGTAATGTAAAATACTTGAGTGAGCAAATATGTTTTCTATTGCTTACTGAAATATATTTCCACTGTTCGTTATTATTACCTTTTATATAGCCATCACATTTTACTTTTCAGCTTCTTCTGTAAAAACCAAGTCCAATGGCAGCAATAACTTGTTACAAGATGCCATGTTATGCAACCATTCTTGACTTTTTTCTTGATGCAGCGATGTCATCTGCAATAGATCTTGAATATAGTGAGGTTTAACTGAGCAGTGTTTTCAAATACCTTGCGATAATCTTCCTGGTCATCAGCATTAAGCTTGGCTGCCAATAAAGATAGAATATGTAAGACAGAAGCGAAGAGGCTGTTGGCATTCGCAATGCCATTAGAGACCTTTAGATCTGAGGACCAGGACGAGGACGAGGACGAGATTTAACTGTGCGCGCACTTTTTCCAGCAAACTCGTCCTCCAGAGGACAACTTTTGCATGAAATCTCGTCTTCTCCACAACGAGTTTGCTGAAGAAAGTGCGCGCGCGCTTCAAATCTTGTCCTCGTCCTCATCTTCGGATCTAAAGGTCTCTATTGTAATGTTGAATTAAACAGGGTAGCACCAAACATTTATGTCAAAGAAAGGCAGAAACATGTGGAAACTGTGGTCGCTATCTCGAGGGGAAAGCAAATGCAAGCACAAAAAAGAAGATCACTTCACAGGATTCTGTGGAGCTAAGTTCTGACCATTTTCTGTTAAATTTTCAACTACAGATAACCGTTGCCTCGTTATTAAAGACAGCAGCGGATTCAATTGTCTGCACGAGAAAGACTGCAAAGGTTTACATTCTACATTTCTCAACTCAAACAAGGCGAGTGAATTTAAGTGGAAACAGAAAAAACGCATAAATTTTCACCTCCTCTTGAAGTTTACATTTTGA
Organism: Zoanthus sociatus; assembly: GCA_025331085.2. Classification (NCBI taxonomy): domain Eukaryota; kingdom Metazoa; phylum Cnidaria; class Anthozoa; order Zoantharia; family Zoanthidae; genus Zoanthus; species Zoanthus sociatus. The sequence goes on from JAOBAY020038664.1 coordinate 16,606, forward strand.
ACGAAAAGTTGATCTTTAATTATCCATGCTTGCCAGAGGTTAGAGGGACAATGGAACAATCTTTTTCTAATATTCCAGACAGTTATCCCAATGTTGCTCGGGTTTCGGAGTCAAATTTAATCATGTTTAGTCCTACGAGTGCTAGAAACACAGTTGGATACTGTCACGTCAGGGTTGTTTCAGAAGAAAACTAAATTTTTTCCTGCTGCAGGAAAGTTCACCATCTTTCGGGTCCCAGCGTGTGCGCTCTCACTCGAATCTTCCTACTGCGTAGGTCGGATCGGTCAACGATGCACCCGCCGCGAGGATTGTTGAGGTAAGTGTCTGTTTATATAATTTACAAAGAGAATTTACATCTTGACAAGCCCTCAATACTAATTTGAAGAATTTCAAACATTTACAAAATGATGAGAATAAGCAAGAAGTAGAGGAAAGTTTTGCCTTGACTTATTTGGTACATATCTAAGCTATGGAAGTGTCGTGCCTACTTGGTAGGCTTTATCATACTTCAAATAACGTCTCTTTCAAAATATCAAAGTTTAACTGAAATATTTTAATCACTACAAAAAGGAACCTATTAACTGATAAATTTACAAGACACTCGGCAACAAAGTCAACTTCATATCCGAGCTGGCTTGCAATTGGTTTACCGGCTTTCAATAAAATATTTTTATACAATTTATTCAAAGTTTACACTATTTTATCCTCACTGTTATTATCAAAAGGGCAATCATTCTGTAAATTGCACTTCCCAGATAACTTAAATTTACGTATAAGACAATCAACATCAAATTCAAATACACCAGAGTTGTTTGTTCACCGGCAATGGCTTGGCTTGGTTCACCAAGCACTAACCATATTATTTTTATGCACAATACTTTCAAGAGTAGAAAGAACTTCTTCAGTTCTTAAATTTATCAAGAAATTGCTGCTTGAACTTCGGATTAACTCATGCAGTCAACTTTTAAATATATAAAAAAATTTTCATGGCTCAAAGAACTATGAACTAAATTAACTATTGACATCGCGGGTTTTTTTAGGTAGTGCAAAAAAAATTGTCATATCACAATGGGCCATACCTGAACGTCTGAAGATTTCACTTCCAATACATTCACAACCACCACCAAATCTCATTTTAAACATAGCTTTTCTAATTTGCAATTTAATAAAAATTTTTGTTTAATACTATCAAACATAATTCATAAAACAAAAGGATAAAAAAACAATTCTTCAACTCTGTCACGAACTAAATTATTGCAAAGCCATATTTCTTTCATTTTGTGTTGCATTAAAATTTTCTTTGAAGTTCGCTTCTCACAAAAAAATTTATTTTCTTATTGGGTTGTTCAGTAAGGCCTAACTTTAACACTGTGGTTAGGCAAGAATTCAAAGAACATTGTTTATCTTTAAGAACACTTCAAAAAATGGTTCGTTGAAAAAACTGTTTGGACGTTTTAATTTTTCATTACGAGAAAAGTCACTGAAAACAGGTATAAGAATTTGCTTGTAGTCATTGGTGTTTACTCGCAAAACTATTTTTTGATTGCCATCTAGTCCTTTTGTCTCAAGTGTAATTAATGTATGCATTAATCTATAAATTTACAAGGAAAAAACGTTTTCAAATGTTTCAACCCTGTATTATTTTTTTACATTCTCAAAAAGTATGCGTAAAATTTGCCCTTTGAAAGTTACAAATCAGATTTTGCTAGGATTTGTAACTTTCAAAGGGCAAATTTGACACTTGCTTTTTAATTTGATAACGTAAAACACTACTTTTTTATTTTAAGGCCATTAAAAAAATCCCAGTTTATCATGAAAATTTTCTCGAAATTCAGTGAGAGTACTTTTTTAGGTAAGTTCGGGAATGAAACTGCACCACCAACCACAAACTAAGATCTAAGAAGTGACATTTCTAAGGTGGAGTATGAATAGTAAAGTTTGTGTGAGACAAATGCATACAAAAGAAACTCAATTGAAGTAATATGCTATCGGCCAAATGGTTTGCCACTATATTAACATGGCCTAATTCAGCTTTTGAGCAACTGGACCCTTAGGTTTAAAAAAGATGCGCTATATCGTTTTTAAGAAAAACATTCCTGAAGGTATACGGTATTACCTTAATCGGTTATAACCAAATGAAGGTACATATGAATTAGTTTTCCGAATCCCAGATACAAAGACTTCTGTAATTTTTGTAACTGTAAAAATGTGTATAACTGTCGGAAATAATAAAAGAAAAATTATTAGCTCGAGTTTATACAAAACTTTTGACAATGTCGTATTCAAGTGATTAGAGGCATACATTGCGCTCTACCGATCATTAGTTAAATTTCCTATTTGAAATTTAGTATGTTAAGCCAGGTTCTATGTTTGTTAAAGTAATTTTAATTTTAAAATAATTATATATTTGCAAGCCTGGAATGCAGACGGTGGCGTGCCAGTTTATATATCAGTGACAGTATGTATTCCTGAAGTTTATAATTGCTGTGAAGCAGGCTATGATATTAAGAGTCTCCTTTTTAGTCATTTCCACTTTTCAGGTCTTCGGTATTTGCTTCAATCCATGTCTCTGTTTTGCTAACACCCGTTTTAAATGTATCAGGTGATTTAAGTAAATAAAGATGTGATTTCTCTCCATAGAGTTCTCGACGCTTGTGGATTTGTTAGATTCCTAAATCTATATTATTGGATTTACATTCAAGAATGCATCCTTATCTGAAATTGCTGTAGTTTTGTTACATGTCACGTATTTGTGTCGAACCTTTTACAGTCAGATGTATTAGATTGTTTTACTTTAATCATAAAAATTCAGACATTATTTTATGTTGACATAATATTGCTCTGCTAAATTAAGGAGTATCAAATATTTTTCTCAATTTATGAATAATTAAATCTCAGCCTTGCCAGATTTTGATTCCGATACTACAATTTATAATATAATTTGTTTCTTTAGAAATGTTTAAACATCTTACAAAGCGCAAGCATCACGCTCTATTTTACACTTCCTGGAGGAGGGTATGACGGGTGTGCGCCAAACCAAGTTCGCGGTTGAAGGTTTATTGAAGGAGGGGGAGAGGGTTAGGCTATTTTGGGATGCGGGCAGTCCTAATATTCTCGCAAAGATCCTCAAATTAAGTGGTAAGTATTTTTGACAGTGCAACCTATTTGTTGTTTATTGTGTAGTGCTACAAAACGAATTGTTGCATTAGGTCCCATAAAAAAATGATTAGTTTATCATCCCCGTCCGGGATGCAACCCGATAACTTTAACTCTTTATATGCATTCGCAAAACGTTAGCCTGACACAAAATGAGAAATGATTCCTTACTGTGAGTGATGCTGTTAAAAAGCAAACAGATAAATGTAAAAAATGTCAAAAAGGCGTTGAACCAAAATCAATTTTGTTTCTGTCATGGCAGCGTGCTGTGAAAAACGGTGTAACCTATCACATTTTGTTGTTGTGTCAGGTTCAGCTCACGTCCGAACGCAAAGGAAGTGAGAGATAAGGGACGCTTTACCCTTCTTTGTATATATAAAAATTTGAAATGCACATTTAAACAGACCAAAAATCCGCAGCATTCTCATAGCCTTGGGATGTACTAGTTCCTATATATAAGTTAACAAAACTAACCGTACCAAACTGTTTTTTCTTGTTTTTGTTTTCTCTATGAAAGAATTATCAATGACAAACCATCTGTAAATACAAAATGGGAATAATAGAACATCGCATTTAGTTTTTTCCATAGTCGTAGTATTCTTCATGTACATAAGCTTGTGCGACTTAATCATAATAATAATAATAAACTTTATTTATGTGTCAATATATTTAGCTATGAAGCTAATTGAGGACACAACTTAAATACAGAAGTAAAAATATGATAATCGAGAGTAACCGACCATGAGGGAGATAGTTGTTTAAGCATTTATAAAAAAATGTAAACTTAAATATACTATAACGTAAATTAAATCATGTGTTGTTTATACCATCGAGCCTGAGTCAAGTCCCTTGTTAAACATACCCTCTTCTCTTCTTGCAACTTGTAACAGATACATTGTCTCACATGCTCCTTGACATTGAAAAGTTCATGAACTCTTCCACAGAAACTGTAAACCTAGGAGCAGTTGACATCACTTTGGCTGTTAAGGAGCAAACTGCTTGGTTATTGTTGTCAACTGTATGTGAAAGTGTAGTTGAACAAACAAAAAGTAGATGTTATGCATGCAATCATCAGAGCTTAGAAACACTCAGAAACAGGACCCTAACATTAATCGAGTGTTATATTTCAAGCAAAAAGGTAAGCGCCCCAGCTACAAGGAATGACAATAGGAATCAGCAATAGTAAGACAGTTTCTCCAGGAATGGGAAAAACTGAATATCTTTCATGATGGTCTCTTGTAATATAAATCAGGATCACACAATTGATTAGTGTTAACCAGGCATTTGCATAGGGAAGTGTACCAAGAACTACATGAAAATATGGGACACCGGAACTGGCTCCTACAGGGCATGCACGTGGTGCCTAAATAAAGGCCAGTACTGCAAACACTTGAAGAAAGTGGTATATCCTGGAAACAGGCGCTGCCTCTTCATGACTCACAACTTAGGCAAAGAGGGGAAAAATCTATTTCCTGCACAGATTGTAGAATCAAAGGAATGTCCGCCACCATACAACATGGAACAAGATAAATAATTTTGCAAAGCTTATGATAATGCAAAGAATAATTCTCAGAAGATAAAACTTACAACAGGAACAGGCAGTCGTGGGCTGCATCTTCTTATTAAGTGCCCATCCTATGGACCGTGTGAGTAAGTCCATGCCAGATACGATGCACACTGCTGCTATGCAGGTCAAGGTCAGGAGGAGGCAGCGTGGCTCGGTGGTCAGGGTGCTAAATTTGCATGCAGATGTTCCGGGTTCAAATCTCACTCTGACCACTGCCTGGATTTGTCTTGGATGATCTCTGAGTCTTGTCTACCACGCTTTGTAAATAGCCAACTGCTTTGTCTCCTTTTAGTTGGGGTTTTTAATTGTGTTGTGTGTGTGTCAAACTCGAGGAAATTAGCTTCTCAGCTACTCCAAAATCCGAGTATAAATAATATTATTATTATATATTATAAGGACCTTGTTAGCTGTATTGCTGGAAAGAGTCAAGAAGACTGTCCATCAGTTAGACTGCAACAGGGTAAAAGACTCATGCCCAAAACTACTGAGAATGATGAAAGCCAAAGTAAAATGCAAGGAAAAAAAAGAAAAAGTCAACTCCCTCATTTGGGCTAGCAAAACGCCAGATGGTTGTTTCTATCAAATGTATAAATGAAATGAAAATCCCTGCTGGTGACCAGTTTTGCCCACGCCCCATCTTCTCTCTCACATAAATGGAAAGAGGTAAGTGATCTAAATACCTCTTTTCTAATCAAAGCATTCGGATATTTTGTGACAATACTGGGGTGTCTTTTCAGCCAAAAAATCACAGTTGAACTAATTTTATTACTTTTCTTTCCTATTCGCTGTGTAAATATAAAATAAAAGTAAAGTTTGTGCAATCAATATGCAAAAAAAAATATTTGTAAAATGTTGCCTAAAACAAGTTGCTAAATTAGGAAACATTAAGTCCTTGTTCTCCATTAGATGTTTTTTGTTTATGTCCCTTTTTATCTACAACAAGCACTAAACGTCGAAATTGGGAGACGGTGTTAGGAAAGTGTTTTGGCATAAACATATTTCATGGCTTATTTGATTTCTTTGCTTGCACATGTTTTAGGTTGCAACGAGGGCATCCTAAAATATACTCTTAGAGACATGTTGAAAGATGAATAGAGGGAGGCTCTGGCCCTGTTCATGGATGCTATTGCTGCAGTTTGTGCCTTTGCCAAGATGAAACAAAAGTTGAACTCCTGAAAGAGTTCAACTTTTGTTAAAATAATAAAATTTTTATAAAACATATAACTATACAATAAACTTTGTGAGTTATTTGTCACTGTGTTAAATCCACGTGAATCGTGGGTCACACATAAGAAGTTTAAATCTAGCTGCAACTAAATAAGCTACTAATCTGAATTCCGGTTGTAAATCAAAATAATTATATTTCTTAATTAGCAAGTCCAGACCCCAGGTTTCTACTCAACATTGTTTCATAAACTTGTTATACAAAACTTACAAACCAAAGTGTAATAGTCAACAAAAAAACAGTATAATCATTTACACATAGTGTAATCCTTAATTGATTTCTCACATGTACCGTAGGATGTAAAAAAATCACATTCTCCACCATACTCCAAAAAGAATTGGAAGGTTTGGCCCTGTGCATGGTTTGTGGATGTATCTATGGATCTATCGTAGAGCATTCCAGTCCTTCCCAGTTCCCTCCCACAAACGTCTGCTGAACAGAGCTGAACCTTTCATTCCCAAAACTGACCAATCAAAGTTTAGCTTTCATTTTTCGGTGGCTAGTGCCAGTTCCTTGTTACTATTATTGCAGCATTTTTTTAAAAATGGCGGGTTTCGAGTTAGCTACAAAGATTGTGTGCGAGAAATTCAAAATATAATCTTTGAATAACCATCAAAAACAAGGTTTACGTGCCTTTGTTTGCAACAAATGTGATGTTCTAGTTAACCTTCCAACTGGTTACGGAAAATCTCTTATTTATCAGTGTCTTCCTGTGATTTTCGATGTGTTAAATCCAGAAGTACAAAACCACATTATAGTTGTTGTTTCTCCACTCGTTAATCTTATACAAGACCAGATCCACATTCTTAAGCAGCTTGGTATTGCAGCCATCAGCCTGAGCGCGATCAAACATGAAGAGGAGGAAGACAAAATGGAAATTATAAAAAAAGTTGAAAATGGCGAATTCACTGTAGTGTACACAACTCCGGAGTCTTTGATTTATAATGAAAGATGGCGAAAAATGTTGTCAAACCTTGTTTATAGTAAGTAGCTCTGCTCTATCGCGGTCGACGAGGCTCATGTAATTAAACAATGGTAAGATAATGTTTAAATCATTTGTCAGAGTTAGCATATCAGGCGCAGATCCCAGGGAGGTAAAATTGGTGAATTTTCAACCCCCTTTTTCTTCAATTTTCCGGTACATTCTTTGCACTTTCTACCCTTCTTCTCCAAAAGTCTCTGGTACATTCTTTGTATTATTCACCCCCCGTCTCGACTGTTCGCCCCCCGGCGCGAAGGTCTGGTTCCGCCACG
>JAOBAY020038665.1:0-13999 GCA_025331085.2 Zoanthus sociatus
CGATTTATTTTAATTGAAAGATATCTGCTTTCTTCACTGTTTTGTTCTAAAACACCAACATACTTTTCATCGGAAAAGCCGCAGTTCGCAATCTGCGTTATACACTGTGACCCAATTTGGAAAGTTATTTTGGTCATTTTGGTTCCAGACTCTTGCTCGCAATTATAAGAATTGGTACCCAGACTCCATGTTCCCCGTTTTTCTGTTCCCCGTTCCCCGTTCCCGGTTTTAGTAACACCCGTAAACAGAGGTTGCTCACTAAATAATCTCTGGGTACGAAGTGAAGTCATCTTAACTATTCAAATGGCAGCCATAAGATCCTTTTTAATAAATAAACTGGAGGTAAACGTTAATTTATTTTAAATGTCAGGTCTAAAAACGGAGTTACAAAAGTTGTGCAAAGATGATTTATATTATTTTATTGCTATTTGAATACATTAACGAAGTGTATGCGTTTTGAAATGTCTTTCAACGCATGACGTTTTTCAAATAATTTCCTTACTAAGTTTTTTTCGGATGTTTTCAACGTCAGCCTTGCTGATATGGGTGAGCAAGTCATCATGATTTTTTTTATTACATTCTGTCCTTCTCTGTGTTGATATTTTGCCAATGCTGGTAGTCTTAAAAGTAGAGTTGTTCACTGGAGTAGAGACTAGAGTTAGTCAGTTTGCAGTTGAATTGAATAACTTACTACAATTTGTTAGGTCTGTTAGATTTTCGTTGGCATTCCGAATTCAAATAGTTTTCCTGGTTTTGACGTGCAACTGTTGACAGGGACCTTGCACTTTGATCGCTCTTTGTTTACATTTGGTAACTAGCGAGCTTTCGTGACGTATCGATCATGCATTCCATGTATACCATGCAAGTGCCGTGGGAAATCCAAAATTCCACTTTAACTGGCAAGTCCCAATAACATGCCGCTGGCTCCCTCTTGGTCGCCCGCAATTATCAATAATTAATAAAGAACAAAATATTTCATGAAGATTAAACAAAATTTAGCAACCTTAAAACTTTACCCTTGTCGATTTCATTAAAGTAGGCTTTGATATTCAACTGCATGTTGTGAAATTTTGGTGCAGATTATTTCTTTCAAGATAAAATTAGGACACCTTTTCTTTCACGAGCATAGTATTCTTAATGTTGTAGCCACTGTATCACAAAGATAAATCGGTAAGATTGAAAACTTGCTTGACATGCAAGGTGTGCTGGGATTTCATTTTGTGGTCCAGTCGCGTTTTTTAGTCTCACTATAATTTAATCAACATATCTCACAAAGTAACATGCAGGATATCTTCAGGTCACAGCGGCTAGAAACATCCAAGCAGTAGTACAGCAGTACTTCATGTCAGTATACTGTAGCAACGGAAGTGTTTCAGGGTCTCTTCATCAAAGCGAGAAATAAGATTTTTGCGCGTCATCTTTTATCTACTCCGAAGCAAGCACCAACGTTAGACGAATACGTACAAACTCTTGAAACGCTAAGCAAGGACTGTAACTTCAAAAACGTGACAGCTGCTGAATGTTGCGAAGAGAGCATAGGGGATACCTTCACTGCTCTTAGTTGTTGTTTATATGGTAGCATTAGGCACCTTCGTTCCTAATGTTCTGCTAGGGATGCGACATGTGCCAATTGCCAGATAAATGGGCACTACGCAAAGGGCTGCCACTGTCCAAAATCTCGGATCTCTTACAAAACTAACAACAGCTATCAACATATTGGGGGATTGCAAGTGAAGGCGTTGCTCGATAGTGGGAGTACTGAGAGTTTCATACACCCAAGTCTTGCTAAAAGGGCAGTTCTAGCAGTTCAACCTGCAAGTGGGGCCGTCTCTAATGGTTTCCACAGCCCTATCAGTTTAATGTTGTTGGTACGCGCACATTTGACCTTGAATACCAGGGACGGAAGGAGTTCTCTAAGCGTATTAATCCACTCACCAGTGTCAAGTCTTTCCCATTGTCATCTGAAAATAGTACTACATTCAAAAGCCTCAAGAAGAAGAGTCTTTTGTTACTGCCATCGACAAGAGCATACCCTTTGAAGTTGAGACTGAGATATCGGACGTGGCATTGGCAGCTACCCTTAGCCAGAACAGCCAATCCGTTGCTTTCTTTTCACGCTCACTACCGGGTATAGCGAACTCAGACACACTGGCATAGAAAAGGAAGTATACAAGCTATTGTCAAAGCCATTAGATATTGAAGACAATTTCTGACAGGGCAGCACTTCACCCTAAAAACAGACCAAAAGTCTGTATCCTACATGTTTCATCAACGCAACCGAGGAAAAACAAAGAATTATAAGATCATGCATTGGAGGCTTGAACTGCAATGTTAAAGTTTTGATATCATTTACCGGCCTGAAGGGGAACATACTTTCAGACACACTTTCCAGAGCGACAAGTGCTGCCACTGCTAAAGATTCAAGTTTCACAAAATCACTCTGCCACCCTTGAGTGACAAGGCTCAACCACTGTGTACGCACCAAGAACTTATCCTAGTTTGTGAAAGAGATCAAGTTGTTATAAGTCAGTGTTCAACTTGCGTCAAATTTACATCTCAGTACCACAAACCTGAAAGGGTCCCACTCGTCAAGGCCACTCAGCCCTTCAAACGAATCAACATTGACTTCAAGCCCTTACCAAGCAATGACGGAAACAAATACTTCCTGAACATAGTTGTTTAGTACTATAGATTCCTTTTTCTATTTCTGCGCTCTGATATTTCAACCGCTACAGTCATTACGTAAGTGCCTGACGACTCTGTTCTGTTCCGCATGCCAGCTTTCACCCATTCTGACCGCGGTGCCTCCTTCATGAACCATGAGCTGCAAGCCTTCCTTGTTTGAGAAAGGAATTGCCACAAGATGAACAACTATTTACAGCCCGGAAGGAAATAACCAGATCGAAAGATGTGAAGGGATCATTTGGAAGGCAGTTCAAATGGCCTTGGATTCCAATAATCTGCCTGTTAAGTAATGGCAAGATTTTTTTCCAGATGTAATCCATTCTTTCTGGTCCAGTCTTTCATATGTACTGCGACCAAAAAGACCCCCCATGAGCGTTTCTTCAGGTTTCCTCTTTGATCCTATTCAGGCGCATCCATCCCAACATGAATTGCAGAACATGGCTCAGTTCTTCTCAAACGCCACGTTCGTTCCAGTAAGACTGAGCCATTGGTTCACGAGGTGGAGTTGCTTTAAGCTAATTCTCATGCCTATGTACGTTACCCAGATAGTCGAGAGACAACTGTTTCGAGTAAGCACCTTGCACCCAAACCTAAACTAATGCTTCATCAAGTTCAAAGACAGCCAGAATAACAAAGTGCGGAAATAAAAGATATTGCATCTCGAACCAAGCAGAGGTCGTTGGTTCCCCACTGCTGCCAAGAAATATATTAACAAAGCACTTGATAACAACCACGACGTTTTTAATTGCAGACATGTTTCGGCAGTGCTGCTGCTATCTAATCAATATCTTGTTAACATTTACTTATTAAGTTCGGACTACATAACTTTATCTTTGACTTTGAACTCAACCAAAACATAAACGAAGCGCGAAGGACGCCAGACAAGGTGTCCCTTAATGAGATTCTTGCGGATTTGGCTCCTCACAAAACCATTTAATACTTCGAATTTTTTTCACAAATTCTGGGCAAATATCTAATCAATATTCTTGCGAGATGTTTATCAAATTAGTGTTATTTGGATGACAAACGGGAGCTAGCATTGTGTTCTTGTAATAGACTCTAATTTGAATTAAAAGAAAGCGAATCTAAAACATGCCTTTATAGAACGAATTTACATTTATGAAGTAAAGTTGTCTGTTAGCACAAACGAATTTTAAAAACAGGATATAGATATAGCACTGACAGGATTGGTTCATTGCTTCATTCTTTTACCCGTAGTTGTGTAAACTTTAGGACAGCTTTTCAATGTGTTACAATGTAAAAGAATATATGTATATTGAAAACACTCATAACTGCATGTGGCAAGATAAAGAAACATTAAAAAAAGAGACATTTTCGTTTCTGGAGTAATATTACCAGGGTACCAAATCCGTGAGGGAAGACCATTTCCGCTAGCGGATTTGGGCCCAGGGGGAGAACCGATTTCGCCCGATCTGAGGAGTACAAAGTTAAATCCACGGGGGACCGAACCCGCTGAGACAATGGTTCGTATAGGTGGGAGGCGCGTCCACTACGCCAACCTGACTCATTCAGAAGAACACCAAGCACTTTTTTAACCACAAAAGATGTTGCTGAAGTTTCAAATCCGTAACCTAACTCAGAGTCTAGATTGTTCCCTGAGGCACTTATCAGTCAAATTCAAGAAAGAAAGGGGTGGGGGGAATTTGGTGGCGTCGTTAAGCATTATCGTCTCGTAATGTAGGTTGAATTAGCACCTCAGACTTGACCACAGTAATTGTCATGACACAAAGACTTTTTACTGAACAAGGAAAATACCAAAAAATATCTTGGAAGTTCTTCATTAAATGTGCAAAAGCAGAATACACTAAGCTTTAGGTAGTCATATTGGTCGCATTACAATCGGAACATAGACGTGTAAAGAAGAGCAAATCATCCTGTCACGCCTCCATGAAAAAAAAATAGTTTGACAATGTTTGACTATATGGCATAGCATTTAGCTATTTTACATAAAAAAATAAGAAAGAGAGAAGAGAAAGTAATAATAAATATTTAAAGGAGCTTAATTTATTTATCAACGGTGGATAGATATACGTTTCATATATGTACAAGTTGTGGCTCAGATTGAAAGCTAAAAGGGAATAAATCACAGTAATCCTAGGTAACAACTCAGTTATCATAGGCAAATTAACATGGTCATTTTCAGTTTTAAAAATAGTAAGAGGAAGTTTGTGTATTTTAGATATGAAATACCGTTCATCAGATAGGCGAAAACTTGGATCAATTCTTTTTGTGGCTAACTGATATCAGGGGTAGCTACTTTGTCATGGTTCTTTGTAAGAGGATGAGGGATGTAACTAATAACCACAGGGTACCCAAGTAGACATGCATTGGGCTATAGGAGTCTCACAGGGTACCCAAGAAGACGTTCGTTTTGAAAATTTAAACAGACTACTGAAAGAAGCGTTTACTCTATATCATTCACCAACGGCAAGAATTTTATTGCTGTAGCTACATGTAGTCCATAACTACCTATTTTTATACAAAGCTTAGAATATCAGCTGTGTGGCTTTTTACAATGTTTGGTTGTTTTGATTTCACGGAACCGTATAACCAGTCATATAATCATTATTGAGTCGTGTAAGCCACAAAGCGTAAAGAGAGCGTGCACGCTTTTTATATAAGAACAACTTTATAAGAACAATGAGGCTCAGAATGGCCAAAATTTAAGAATTTAAGAACAACCTGAGGCTGAAATAAAGTTAAAATGTTTTTTGTTGAAACTTTACGTTTTTATTGTGCACAGTAAAAACACAGAAACAGAGTTTCCCGGCCAGCATTTATTATTAATCTACAATTTTCCCAAATGATACACGTTTCAATTACGTGCCTAATTTTGTGCTGCCCAAAAAGTAACGAAACAATCATGTTTGCAGTTGTTCCTAAGGAGGAATTCTTTGTCCTTTATTTTAGACGACCGTTTACAAATGCTTAAGACACTACAGTTTTACCATAATATATTTGAAAAATGTAAACACTATTAAATTCATAACTATTAACTAAGGCAACAAAGTTCAAGGAAATTCACTTTTAAGCCGAGCTTCCCACAATGGCATCTTATAGTGAGCAGTTGGACGTCTTGTCGATGGTTTCGTTTTAAAAAATTGAGTTTTTAATCCACACTTGGCCCAGACTTTAAACCGCGGTTAGACGCAAAAACGTTTGGACTTCTTCAGCTTGATTAACGGGGGCAGACCTGAGATCACTGCCAGTTTTGATATAAATGGAAGTCAGTGAGACGAAAATTAACGCTTTTCTAGATTATCTGGCAAAGAAATACAAAACGTAACTGAAGGTAAAGAAATACAAAACTTAACTTAAGGCAAAGATTCAGAAAATACAAGAAAAACAACTGAGAATGCTTACAATCCTCGAATATTGAAACGAAAGAGCGGGTAAAAAAAATTCTGAAGAAGGAAATGAATGTACTTCTGGCGAATTTCTGGCCGAACGCAAAGAAACAGAACTGAGACAGTTGAGTGAAACTCTAAATATGTAACAAAGCACCTAATGTATGGTTCCTCGGGAAACTCGTTAAATTTGTTTTCCCTCGAGTCCTGCTGTTTCCAACGGGCCAGACTATTTGGAAAACACAACTATTTTACTCGAGTCCATACATTATGTGCGTCTTGCAAAGACGTTCCTCTTAGCAAAAAATCAAAAAGTTTACATCGTATCGAACTCTTTCATCCATTGTACCACTACGAATTTACCCTCAGTATTCTGAAATTATTTGAGAAAATGGGCGCCTCACTTAAACTTAAAAGTGAATAACCACGGACCATTATAAGAAAAAAACAACCTTTCATTTTCTTAACATAGTCAATGCATACTTTTTGTGAAAAAAATATTGGAGACAAAATTCAAAATATTTTGTTTAGCCAATCATTTAAGACTAAACGCACAAAATTGTTACGTCACTTTAATTAAACAGATTCAGTATCAATTGTTTCTCATACAACAAATCCTATTGAAAGAGTATGCGTTCTTTATGAGTATTAGAAAATTAAAGCTAGACCAACAAAGGATGATTGCGGATTCCCTACTAAACTTCATGTACTGAGATCTGATAACAAAGTGTAATTAATGCATCTACATGTAACATCGAAACAACACACTATTCACTAAAATATTTGATTAGTTCAAAAATAAACCAAAAAGATAGAAATTAGTCTGTAGGCCTTTTTTCTGCATGTTTCTTTGTATATTCTTCGGCATTCTTCATGAACTTCTTTTTATCTTTAGAATATTCCTCAGCCAGATCTCCTCTGAGAGGGTGTTCGGGCTCAGGGTCTTGTACAAGGGCGAGAAGGGCTCGGAGTACTGTAAACACAAAGAAATATATCGTTGTTTCTAGCCAAAAACTCGATGACTAGAAAATGATTTTAAATTGGAATGTTTCTTAAAGGAACATTTTTAGTATCTTTACTACCTTTTTTAACATCACTTAAACTCTAAAACCTTTTTATTTCCTTTTATCATATATTTTTTCTATTATTTATTGTGCATAGACCTCTGTCGAATCATAATTAAGCAGCGCTATATAAATTTGGTATTATTATAGTACAATAACCCATATCTTCCCTACTTTCCGCTCTATGCTTAGTACAATGAGCCACATCTTCCTTACTTCCTCCTTCAAGCTTAGTGCAATGAGCCACATCTTCCTTACTTCCTCCTTCATACTTAGTTCGAGCCACATCTTCCCTACTTCATCCTTCATACTTCGTACGAGCCACATCTTCCCTACTTCATCCTTCATACTTAGTACGAGCCACATCTTCCCTACTTCATCCTTCATGTTTAGTGCAATGAGCCACATCTTCCCTACTTCCTCCTTCATACTTAGTACAATGAGCCACATCTTCCCTACTTCATCCTTCATACTTAGTACGAGCCACATCTTCCCTACTTCATCCTTCATACTTAGTGCAATGAGCCACATCTTCCCTACTTCCTCCTTCATACTTAGTACAATGAGCCACATCTTCCTTACTTCCTCCTTCGTGCTTAGTACAATGAGCCACATCTTCCCTACTTCCTTCATACTTAGTACAATGAGCCACATCTACCCTGCCTACTTCCTCCTTCATACTTAGTACAATGACCTACATCTTCCTTGCTTCCACCTTCCTTTCCATGCTTAATACAAAATAAAATATTCCCTGCTTGCTGCTCTTTGGTTAATAATATAATGCAGATCCTTCTTATCCCCAAGTTTCCCCGTCTGTGCTTAGAATTGAGAGATGCATCTTGCAATATAAATTTTCAGAAAAGAATCCAGCACATACTCTATTGTCTAACCCTGAAGATACTGGATGTGTCCATTCGCCATGCACAATTTACTGTTTGAAATATTTTGGGAGCAAATCCTCAAAAAGGTTATTACAATATTCTGAATTGTGCTGCACTATTAATGTAAATTGAAAAGAACTCGCATTTGTAAAACTTTTGCATAAAGTATAAAGTGCTTTTATGCTTTACCTTGGTCTGTCTTTGTGGCAGGTTTCCAGTGTTCTGGGCTAATGATTGGAAGACACACTTGTCCCTTCTCATCAATATTTGGGTGATAAATTTTGGTTGTAAACGTTATCTAAAGGTCAAAAAAATATATGTAACATAAATGTTAATTTAACAATACCTCAATAACTAGTTTGTAAGCAGCTGTCATTTTCTTGTCAAGTAGTTTTGGAAAGCACAACAACAAATTTTACCTCTGAAGTCCAGTTTGAATTGTGTTATAACACATTCAGAATAATCATAAATTATTTTGTAATAACTGAGGCAATTCGTGATGATTTTCCTTGTCATCAAAGTAATTTAATTCATAGTTTCCCCTTTGCAGAAACTTTGTCTCGTAAGTGACAAATACTAGTCTTTAAAGTTCTGGGACTGGTTCCTTAAATACCTGATTAGATTAACTAGTATTTGTCACGTATATGACGAATTTCTGGAAACAGCAAACCAACAATAAATAAACAATCAAAGAAAACAAATAATCAAACCAATGGATAAAAGAAAATTAAAAAATGACTACGCTCAGGAAGAACTTAACATAACTAACAATTGAACAATCAAATAAACAAAAAATATAAACGAAAAATGTCTCAGTAAACTAAAATCAAATCAATTTTGAATACCGATATAATTCAATCTGTACAGTAATATTTACTTGATATTGATTTTTATTACATTGTTATTAAACTAGTTTTTTTAATTGTCAGTCATCACTTAAATTTAGATTACATGCCAAAACTTTGTCAACTTTTCAACAACTTTACAGCCTTTCTAAATGGATTTTAAAATCAACTCAGAGTTAAAATTTCTAAAAATAAATGTGCTCTAACCCTTTTAATACAAAACTTCAAAGAATTAAAATGAAAAAAAGCTTATGAAATTAATAAGGAAAAGAAACAAACGAACAAAGGAAACAAACAAATCGACAGAGGAAAACAAACAATGAACAAAGGGAAACAAACAAACAGAGGAAAACAAAGAAATGAATAGAGGAAAACAAACAAATTAACAAAAGGAAACAAACGATAATAAGGAAAACAAATGAACATAGACAAAAAACAACTGAATATAGGAAACAATAAAGGCGGAACAGGAAAACAAACCAATAAAAACAGGAAAGCAAGCACCTGATAATAGGAAAACAAGCATGTGATAAAAGGAAAACAAGCATGTGATAATAGGAAAACAAGCACCTGGTAATAGGAAAACAAGCATGTGATAATAAAAAAATAAGCATGTGATAATAGGAAAAAAGGCACATAATAATAGGAAAACAAGTGCATAATAATAGGAAAACAAGCACATAATAATAGGAAAACAAGCATGTGATAATTGAAAAATGAACTTAATAAATCAAATAAATGAACTTCTAAAAGTCATTAATAATTCATCAAGTTAAAACATAAGAAGTCATAACCGTGACCATAGTTTGGAAATGTGATCTTAATTAGCATATATTTTCACAATTCCTTCATTTACTCCTTTGATTTAGTTTCGATTGAGAAGATATCATATAAAAACACTTAAAACAGAAATTCATCACATTTCCAAACACCCTGAATTTTGTCAAAAATACTCTCAGCTACTTGTCCGATTTTCAACTCTCTTCTCAGTGTTCGGAAGTAATGATGAAACATTGTCTCAATTATTTGATTTACTAGTAGTAAATCAAACAAACAAATATCGAAAAAACAAATAAATGAACAT
This sequence comes from Zoanthus sociatus, assembly GCA_025331085.2. NCBI lineage: Eukaryota > Metazoa > Cnidaria > Anthozoa > Zoantharia > Zoanthidae > Zoanthus > Zoanthus sociatus. Next base: position 9,928 of record JAOBAY020038665.1, read on the forward strand.
ATGAAAACAAGCAAATAAACAAGAGATATAAACAAGATATATAAACAATAGATGCAAAAATAGAATTACCTAGAAATGAAAAAACAGTTGATCAACATCTCACTTACATAATTATAATAAAGTATTTAGTACAAATTGGAGGAGAACTTCTGTAGTGTATTTCCATAAGCTGTTTGCTGGTAGAAAATGGCTGGAAAAGTAATTCAGTTTAGCATCTAAGTGGTGAACAGATGTAATTAAAAATTATTTACAAACCTTTGGAGGTTTAAAAGGATACTCTGCTGGGAAACTGATCTCAATTTTAAAGGCACCTTTGTTGTAGGGTGGATTTTCCTGTGTTGGCAAACAAAAAAAAAGGTAACAACAGTTTCAAGAGTAACAGATTATTTGTTTCTGGCCACTTTCAAGGATGTTTCATTTAAATTATTGTTGCTTTGCACCAAAAATGTGCGATAACCAGAACTACTGTGCACAAATAAGTTATTTTAAAGTGTTCTTTACTGATTACCCAAACTTTTTCAAACAATTAACAAGAAAAACAAATGCGAACAATTTTTTATGACATTCAACATCGTCTGATGTCATTATCAAGTAAAAAGATTTAATTGTGACAAAGTATATAAATGATATATATACAAGAATTATGTAAATTACAAAGAATAGGCATACAATGTGGTTAGACAGACAATAACAATACAGTGCAATAAATAAAGAATTTACAGTGAACAAAACAAACTGTTCGCATTTGTTTTTCTTGTTAACTTAATTTCAAAGTCAAGACTTTTTCATACAAGTAAAGGATTAATTGGAAAACCTTTTTTTCCCACTGATTACAACAAGCAATGGCAACCAGATAATAAAATAATTACAAAAAATGCAGTGCAATCATAAAATGCTGCAAAGTTCATTGTATCTGAATTTCTTTTTACAACACTGTCTTTCCAATGTGCACTCACAGGGAAACAAAATTAATATTCCTGTGTACCACATCTAGAACTCACACCTAACAAAACATGACAGGGAGACCACAGCACTCCAATTTACTATAACCAGATCTAACTCACACTTTACAGTATGTATTAGTTAAGCTCAGTTTCAAAAATCATTGTACATCTCAGAGTGACACTGATGGACCCACTAAAAACCACCCAGTCTCCACACTGTGGCTTCAGAGCTCAGCTGGAAGGATGGCAGCAATGGTACCACTGACAGGAATCATTGGATTAAATCCTTCTGAAGACTGAGAGGCATTTTTTCATGTTCCGTTTTTACACCTGCGAAATTTCACACTTAAATGAATTGATCATTTATAGTGTCACTGAAATGATTATTTTTCAATTCAACAAAGAGAAAGACAATAGAAAAAGCACATTTACTTTTTAGTTTTATTTGTCATGAAACTGTAAAACAAATTCTTACAATTTAGAGACAATAAATGTCATTAATAAAATGTAGCGTTGGTGTTTCTACAGAAAATTTTAGAAATAGATAAGTTCTACACCTTAGGGAAAAGAACTTTTAAACTGATATTTTGGAATGTAGTATTTCTTTGGTCAGTCGACTAAAGTCTGAAATGTCAGTTTAAAAATTCTTTTCACCATAACGTACAACTTGGACACAGTCAATCGTATCACTTATGTCATGTTTGTGCTCCAAAAAGCTATGAAAACACACTTGCTGACCAATCCAAATGAACATTATTACTGTACTATCCAAATTATTAGACTAAGTCAATAATAAAAATATTTCACTTTCAAGCAAAAAAGAGATTGAAAGGTCAAATGTCAAATTTATACATTAGATACAGCATTTTCAAGGAAAGCAATCTACAAAGTATTTTCTGTAAACATAACTTTTCATATTACAATATTTCACAGTAAACAAATTACTACTCTAGTAGTTGACTGAAAATCAGCATCCTTCATCAATTCATAACATGATTGTACAAGGTACTTTAGATGAAACCAGTGAACTAAAACTAACATGGAATAGAAAAAAGACACTTTGTTTTTGAGTCTTTAATTATCGATTCATAATTTTATAATATTATGAATGCCAATTTATATTCACTGTAAACTTGTGGTCATAGAATGTTGAGATACACATGTAAAGAGTAAGATGGCAGGAGAGGATTTTAAGTTTACATTAGTTCAGTTCACAGTATTGTGTTTAGTTGGTCAGTGCTTTCGCATCACAACTCTGATATCATTTAGATTCTAAACAAAATGTTTCTAAAACAAAAAGGGTTTTATATCTTTTGTTTAAGTTGTACTTTTCGAGTGAATCGAGAGTTACGCGCACTCGAGAATAAATAAATTATGCACTAATTATTGTCGCGTATAGTTCGAGTGGCATTGAAGTGTGACAGTTGCACTCGAGAAAAAATCGAGCGTGATTTGCGCGTGGTGGGAAAGTTAATCGAGAGCGGCACTGTATTTACTACAGATGGAGCAATTCATTTCCTGCCTACACCAGAGTCATTCCTTGATGGCCTGAAAGTGGTGTTCAGTCCTGAGGGAAGTAATGCTAAAACTTCTGAAGTAGATGTATACAAATATTTTTGTGATTACATACAGGATCTTGGAACAACTGAAGGTATTTCTCTGACACTGCATGGCATAAATTTCAGGTTATCAATATTATATATGGATATAGATTAACTATGACTGTTTAATTCCATTCAATTTATATGTCTGCATTGTTTGTGTCAGACATGGCACTATCAATTAAATTGTAGAAAACAGAAGGTAATGATTCCAAAGTTACAATTATTATAATTGTTAAATATCAGACACAGACTTGCTATGAAATATCTGATTGATCCAAAGCATTTGATCAATTTACAATATCACACAATTTCTTTTAAAAGTTTAAAGAGATAGATGTTGATTACTTACTGACTGTTGCTATGAAAATTAATTAGTTGACCATGTAATAATTACATGCCAAGTTGCATGCTCTAACTCCTATCCTTTTTTAACTCATGGGAGTCCATTGGACCACCCCCCCCCTCCCAAGTGTTGGTGTGACTGTTTTTCACTCAAGTGTTCTAGGGTTAAACATAACTTTATTGTAATATTTGTGGTTGCTGATAATGGTGCACAATTACTTTGTAGGAGGACTTGTAAAACTCTACAAATTTATCACTGGCAGTGACCGCCTCACCCCATTGGGGCTGGAGAGGTTGATTACAGTTCAATTCAAGCATTTCTGCCCGAGTGAATGTAAATGCAGGCCCACAGCTTCTACTTGTGATCCAAGCATTAATCTGCCATTGCATTACAAAGATGTAGCAGCCTTTGAGGAAATGATGACTTCCGCTCTGGAAGAAGGCTTAGGCTTCGGTTTACTATAAAGTTTCTTCCAGCTCTGTTTTGTAAGGATGTTTTTGGCTAAAGGTTCACCATAAACTATTTTAAATGTTAAAAAATCAAACTGAAGGCAACTTAGCAAATGAATGCATTTAAAATATATTAATGTTGTTGGCAAATGAAGTATGTGACAGTTGTTGGGTGGCCCACGTAAGTTTTGAGAGTGGAAGAGGTGGTGATTTTTTTCTCAGAATTGCAGACCCATCCAACCCTGCCCCCCTCAAAAAAGTTTAATGGTCAACCCTAACAAAAAAGAGAACATGTATATACCAACCAGAGACACTGGAGTTTAAGATGAGAAAATAAGTGCATTGTTTGGCACAAAAGAGTGTTTGTCAATGTCTACGGTATCTTTTAGGTAATTGTGTTACAATGGACAAGTAAAAAGTTTAGATGCAACAGTTCCAGTTATGTTATGTTTGTTCCAGGGGATACTTGCAGTATGCATGATAGGGGGTCTGGGAATCAAAGGCACAAATATTGTTGTTGCAATTAGTGGATCAGAAAATAATCAGAACCATTTTTCATAAACCCGTGAGTTCCAGAAAAACATAGGGGTAGGATATTTTGATGCCAGGTGTTTTTTGGGGTCTAAAATCTCAGGCTCATGTTTTTTTTTTTTTTTTTTTTTGTGGGGGGGGGTAGCGGCTTGCTCGAAACGGTGGCGGAGAATGTGCAGACAAAGAAGGAAACCATTAACG
>JAOBAY020038690.1:0-13999 GCA_025331085.2 Zoanthus sociatus
AATCACTGAAATTTAAATCTTTCCTCAACACGTTTTCCTTTTCCTCACCCTCACCCTTGTCCTTATACTTTACCATTACCCTTACCCTTACCCTTTACCCTTACCCTTTACCCTTACCCTTTACCCTTACCCTTACCCTTTACCCTTACCCTTTACCCTTACCCTTTACCCTTACCCTTACCCTTCACCTGCGTTTTAGCAACGCCAGATTTCATAAATGGGCTTTCTTTAGTGATCTTGAGAAACCTCTGGTTGACCGAATGATGCTAAGATTACAGGATAAAATTGATACCTCATTTTATCTCAGGTATTCATATTCATATCGTTTAAAAAATATTGAGACCAAAGCTATTATCTTGTTTCATAAAAATTTCCCTGATAGCTGTCAATGGATCACTAAATTTGATCAAGCTAAGATTTGGTTGAAAGAACATGAAGAATCCCGATTATTTCATTGATATTGAAAGACCAAATTGGATATTCGTAAGATTCATCTCAGTCGAACTAAAAGTGATCATAGATCATCAACCACTGCTTGGTAATGGTAGACTTCCTGATTGGTTAAGAAACCTCAAAGGGTTATGTGCCTTGGATACATATGATGACAACTTATGTGTTTTCAAATATATTGCCGTTCATCTTGGGACTAGGCCTGAAAGATGCTCCACAAGAGCTGCTAAAATAGCTGAAGAATTGTATAAAAACAAAAACATCCCAGGCACCTCAATGGATGATTTAAGGCCCGGTTTAGACGCCGATCTTTTCATGCACCGAACTTAATGTTGCTATTAAGTACATGAAAAGTTCGACGTATGAATCAATTAAGATCGGCAGATTGTATTTGGGTCAACTGTACCGTTCTATCCGACTCGGCTAGTCGGATAGAACGGCAAAAGATCGACATTGATTCAGACGTCGAACTTTTCATGTACCAAATCTAATGCGTAAATTATAAACGTATTAAATAAACTATGTTTAATCCACAATTCAGAACGTTTTTGGCTCGACACATTAGGTTCGACGTCTGAATCAACTGCCGAACTTAATTAATTCGAGTCGACTCGAATAGGAATTAGGTTCGGTGCATGAAAAGTTCGACGTCTGAACTAGGCCTTAGTTATTTTATAAAATAAACTCCAACTGTACAAATACTGTTCTGTACAATATACATATATTGTTAGATCTTTTTCGAAATTTGTACTCGGTTACTAAATGCATTAAAGAACATTTTGATCTTCAAAGTGCTAAAAAAAAATAATAACATTGACCCTAAGCAAAATTTCACTGGTACTTGTTAAAAAAATGTATTAGCAAGAATATATTGTGTCCACAAAGTTTTCGACTTTTAGCACAACTATAGAGACTATTGTAAAGTTTTAACGCAATTCAGCTGTAAAGTTTTTAAAATTCAATAAAGTATTATCTATCTATCTAATGAAGCAGCCCCTTTTCGTTGTTTTTGTAGCGACTGCATGACTCCCTCCCCCACGAGTTAACTCCCTCCCTCTCCCTCTTAATACCCACTTGAGTTCATCCCCTTTGGACAAACATACCCTGTAAACACTCCCTATGTTATTTACATTTTTAGAAAATACAATATATTTTGACAGAAAGTCTGATTGTCAGCTATGTTTTCAATTTTTTGTCGCAAAGTTAATTCTTCTGATGACCACACGTCTGGAAACTATGCAAATCAAGCAAAATGTAAAACTTATCTCTAACACCAAACAACAAGTAACAACTGCGTTTATCTACCTAAATTAATGGTTTATCACTGCATTTTGAAAAAAAACCTGCACTGGATAGTTATGGCTGCATTCTCAAAAGAAAAGACAAACGATTAACTGAAAATTGGTAAGTGGTTTTGTTTTTTTCCGTATTGCAAACTGCTCGTTTGAAGAAATTTGGCAAACATTTTACAACGACGAACAATAATGTACTACGTCTAGTAACCTTTGTGATGTGAGAAAAATAAATAGCCTGACCTGATGAGTTTTTCTGGCTCAGGAAAAAGTATAGCGTTTAACTCCAAGTTTTATTCATGCAGTTTATCTTGCTTTTTCATAAATGTACTTAATTAATTAATGTAAGTTGTATAGACATTTTTGCTCATTAGTTGTGGGAATTGAGTTTGACTTCGACTTTTCATAACTTACGCTGCCAAGAGAAAACAAAAGCGAAACTCAGTTCGGGTGTTTACGTCTAATCGATCTAACCTAAGATTTTTTCAACTGTGGAAAAAACTATTGTGTTTACAAAACTTTTAGAACGTAATGAAAACGAAGAAGTTAAATAGGTTACTAATAAGAGACATCTATTTAAATTTTTAAAAGAGAAAAAATCATAAATATCTCGTTGATTATACTTGCATACTCAATTTTAGTCTATTTAATCTATTCCCATTTACATAGTTAAACTAACAGTGTTGTGTTTTTAATCAATATTGTCCAACTAAACACTTGCTTCATGAACGTACTTTTCGACTCATTCGTCTTTTTAGAAAGCATTTTCAAAATCACTACTGAGAGCACATTTTATTGGTGACCCGCGAGGGAATTCACACTTTTATCCCAAAACAAAAATATCACAGAGCAACAATCCCTATACCAGAAAAGCAATATATATCTTCCAATGCAACAATGTTTAACGTCGTCCGCAAATTCGAATCTTAGCACAATATTTCTATATCAAGTTTACCTACTACAAAATAAAAATACCTGCATCGAAGCGAGGCGCTTTAGATAGGAGCAAAATGGCGGTGTCGCAGCGATCTCTGTACACCAGCAATTCACGTACGCCCCCGTCTCAGAAAGTAAAAAGAAAAAGAAAAAGAAAACACACGAACTAAACCTCGCATGCGAGATTAGGCTCAATCATGCCAAGTTTCTTTTGAAAACAAAAGAAAGGTTTTAAAATTAATAGAAAAGAAATGTGCAAAACTTGTTGCCTAAGGTGTACTTGATTCGCTATCGATTTCGTTAGTTCACGTAGTTTGTCGGTTACAATACAACATACCCATTTTCTCTCTCAATGAGTTTTTCTACTGCTTATAGTTACCGTTCACACAAAATTTCTGAAACTGATTTTTTGATTCACTTGACGCGTTTTCTCTTCTCTGTACTTCCCTTTCCAATAGAGCGATATTGGTCGCTGTTACACCGCCATTTTGTTTTTAGCTTCAACATCAAAGTTGTGTCAATTTTTTTTATGCAATTCTTATTGTTTTGACAAACTTGAAGTTTTCTCCTGACAACCGGCTTGCAAATTTTATTTTGTTCTGACAAACATGAAATTTTGTTCTGACAAATTTGTCAGTCGAAATTTTGCACTGCATGGAAACTTGAAACTATATGTACTGGGAGATTAAATGTTTTGTACTTGAAAACTAATATATTATAGGAACAAATGCTTCTGTATATTTAAATAAATCATTTTATATTGTGGTATTTATTATTGTACAGTCATAAGCTGTCATGGGAGAGCTGTAGAACAACAAAAACAACACCAGATTTATTACCAAATAAAAGATAAACTTAATTCACAAAATAATCTAGCAATACAAGAAAGGTAACATTTACTCAGAATAACTAAAAAGCTAATTGAGCTGATTAAAACTAAGTAATGTTTAATTACATAGGAGGTAGATTGGCACTAAAGTTAGAGCAAAGTAGTTAATATATAAGTCAATAAAACAAAAAAGAGTAAATAAATCAAAAAATAACAGAATAAATCAATAAATGATTAAATATGTATCAGTTGAAAACTCATGAACGTAAGACTGTAAGATGTTAAACTTGACTTTGTTTTTAAACGTTTTAAGGGGGAGATTATAATGCTTTGATTAATGTGATTCCAGACTTTTACAGCTTCAAAGCGAAAGTTGAATGTACCATAGTTTGTTTTGATAGCTATGATGGTATTGATGTAAATGGTTGATTTAGAAGCAAGCTTGGTACAGTATGAGTTCATGGATGCTACTGTGTATATGTAAAAAAAAATGTTCAAAGGAGGAAAAAAGAATAGTTATACCTTTTTATGGTGATAGTGATACATGAGGAGTGCATTGTGAAGGGTAACAAGATCAGTTAATTCAAGAATCTCTAATTCCTCAAAGAGAGGTTCAGAGTGTTCATCTGGTACCGAAAAACTTATAGTACGTATTGCTCTCTTTTGAAGAATTATTACAGGTCTGAGAATAAAACTATAAGTATATTGCCCCAAATTGATAAGCCGTAGGTGAGGAAGGAGTAATATGTGCATAATATACTTAAAGTAATAATTTTCTGTTTACATAATATAATTTTAGATAGTTACTCCAATATCGTGAAATCTTGCTCAATTCGTATAAATATGGTTTGCAGTTCAAATTAGAATCAGAAATGTCAGAAATGAGTCCTATAAATATTTAATTTGACATATTGGAGATACTAAGATTCAACTTATGAGCTATTTTTCTTTGCGGAGAATGAAATACCACAAAGTTAGTTTTTTCAATATTCAAACCAATTTCATTGGTTCAAATTTCATAGGAAGCTGACATGCCGTATACTACCGCAACTCGGATAAAAACAAGTAATTCAATATGGCGGCCCTTTCCCGCTTTTCGGACTTTTCGGAAGGAACTAAACGCTCATATTCAGAAAGCAGTCCCAGAGAAAACTAAAACAGCAACAAAATATAATTTTAAATTTTAATATTTTTGAATTTGAATTTTTTTTTCAAGTTTCACTCGACAGTTTTCGAGTACCGTAAATAATTAATATAGTAATGAACGAGACTCGGCCGTTTCAAAAACATAAATATTTTTGTGATACAATATTGTTGTTCTTTTGTTTCTTCTTTAGAGATTTTTCCTGTAACAATTAGAATACTAGCTCCAATTTCTAAAGCTAATCGATAGAAATTGTGAGCTATCCTAGCTGTTGATTATTCCGAGCAATGCTGTGTTGAAGCGAGATGGTTGAAGGCTTAATGCTTAACCGTTGATCTTACAGTTTTTCCACAACTACAAATGATGGAAAACGTCAGCCTTCAAAAAGCTGGCAAAAGAAACTAATATTGTCTGTACCTTTCACATTTTTTTACAATGTCAACACACTTATTACTATGAAATTCTTTATTTCAGTGAACTTGAAAAGCTCATTGAAAGGTTGAAGTATAAGTAATTATAGAAATTATAGAAATACAAACCATTGTTCGTTCATGGGTGTCTACAAAACGAAAACCTAAAACCTAAGACCTAAGACCCAAAAACGAAGACCTGTGTTTTAATTGTCCTGTTCGAACCAGAGACGGTCAAACTATGTTAAAGCTGTTCCTCAGACATCAATTGACGTGAAATCAATGGGATCTTCGTTTTGTAGATTAGCCCCCCGAACTACAAAACGTCAAACCAGAGACAGTCAAACTGGATCAAAGCAGTTCCTCAGACATCAACTGATGCGAAATTAATGGGGTCTTCGTTTTGTAGATTAGGCCCCCTTGAACTACAAAACGAAGACCCTCGCTTAAATGCTTTTTAAAATGCGTAATTTGGACTGTGAAGAATTATAACTTTTATTTCACGTTTACAATTATGTATTGTTAATAGCGTTTGTTCATTCTAACTATAGTCAGTATAAAATGTTATCTGTAGATGGGATTGTCAAACGAGACGACACTGATATAAAAAAATTAGCATTGAAAAACATTAGCATAAAATTTCCTTCATTTAATTAAAAATAAACTCTGCCAGAAATCAGGCGCGTCATTGGTTCAATCTGACCAAACGTCAATGATGAATTAATTTGGTTAAACCTGAAATAGTTCCCAAGTTTGTCCGTTGAAACTGTGTCACACCAAGATTAGCAGTTTGAAAATGATACGCACTTGTGGCTGCGTCTATTTTACTTTCCGATTGTGGGACAAATGAGATTGTTTTCTGGTCGAAAAGGGCAACTAAACTGTGTCGTGCAAAATGGTCTCTTACCACACAATCTTTCTTTCTGTAACGATATCACATTTATTGTTGTACGTAACTCCAATAACGGCTATTGTGCCATATATAGCATTATCAATCAGGTATGAAAAAGGATTCTAATTGGCTCACGATTAAGGTGTGAAGTTTAATTGGACAAAAGTTGGCTTAGTGATACAAAACCGCCATGCGCAGCCACACTGAATCATTTGAAACTGGAACTTTTCCGGCGCCTAAACTGTGCCTGGACGTTTTAATTTGTCATGGAAGAAACAAACTCCAGTCGAGTGCTTGCTGCTTTAGGTTACGGTAGGTCTTTTATTTACAATTTTTTTATTACATACTGGATAAATCTTTCTTTATTTGTTTCATTGGCGACCTTGAGTGCACGCACAGACTAGAGGTATCTAAACATAAACCATGAGCCGTTGCGCAAGGCTGTTTGCAATTTTTCTTATTTTATAAGCAATATCTTTATAAGAAATTCTTTAATTTAAAATATGTAAGGTTATGTAGATAGGGGAAAAGAAGATTTCTTCTACATTATTTGTAACTGATTGATGTTAATCTGTAAAATTAATATTATAGTGCGTAAAAATGTCACTCCTGCAAACCTCTGATATACCTTACACAAGTATATATAAGTACCCAGTCTCGGCAAAACACTCTTTCCTTTTTAGTTTTGTTCATTAGAATGAAAACAAATAAAAGTATTTACTCGATACTAAAAAAATAAGAATGAAATTTTAAAATGAATTTTTCTTGAAAAGATTAAAGTGTATGAGATAAATTATATAAGTAACGATTTTATGCAGTTAATAGTGTGGCAGGTATATTGAACTCTAACTATATTCATAGAGAAAGCACATGTCTTTTTTTGAGAGTATTTATATAATCAATGTAAAGAGGAATGATCCTAACCCGACTGCTATAACAGACATTCAAAGTGATTACAGCGCCGGTTTAGTATACTTTTAGCGTTCACATGTTTTTGCATCACTGTAAAATAAGATTGTTTTCAAAGAACTTAGTTTTCCTTTACCACTAACATTTTAAAGTTACAAACACTTTTCATCTGTCCGTTTGTTATCAAGATGGCCTTTTTAGTGAGCTTTAGAGGCTGCAAACGCCGACATGGTAGGGTAAGAGTGCCAGAGCCGGATTAAATTGTGTTTCTCGATGAACGTTTTTTTTTTAATACAAGACGGCTAAAGCTTTTGAAAACAGGCAAGAAATAAACAATTCAAAAATAAGATATTATATATACTGTTGTATTTTAATCTCAGTTCTCTTTAGGGTCAGTTTAGTTTCTTGGAAAAGTTCATTTTTTGTTGAAAAAGACAGACTGCCTTAAATGATTTGGTTTTGACAAACCAAAAGGCCAAATTGAGGGATGAAAAAATTCAAAAGATTTGTTCCCTGGTTCAAAGCTAATTGTAAGCACAGTACCGCGCCATTAATATTTCTTTCAAATTTTTATTGACTTCTGTGTTAGCGTCTAAAGTAGCATTTCTATTTATTGACAGTGTGTGTGAGAAACATTTGCTAAATTTCACTATAAGCCATTTAGATCAAGTCTCAGACTATAGATGTGCATCCTCTCAAGATAGCGCTTTAATCTTTTTATAATCAAATTCAAAATAACCTTCATTTTCAACAGGTAAAAAAGCACTTGTAAAGCAAACCTTGGCATTTTCTAACCATTATTTTAGTTAAAGTTGCTTGAGTTCTAGGATTACGACATAAATAAAATTAGTCATGCAGAATCGAGGTTTGTAATCCCGGTCGGCAATTTTTATTAGCCAATAATGGAAAAAAAATGAATGCTCAGTGTAAAAAATATTGTTTATAGTGTCTGGAAAGGTGAATAATTTTTCGGTAAATTGATAATGCAAATTTGAATAAGCGTCATCTATTATTTTTTCTTGAATTGTGATTGACTGTTGTAATCTTTTTTGATGAAAAACAAAGCATTTGCTAACTCAACAAAGTGAGATATAAAATGATAAATGAACTGACTGGTGTGTGAACAAAAACTTTTTTGGCGCCATGATGATAAGACTGGGCATGCGCACCGCCCGCGTTTTTCGTTCTAACAATACCGCCAGATACTCTTCTAATAAACGGGGAGGAATAAGAATGAACGGGGAAGGGGGGTCAGAATTTCTTGGAAAATTTAACAAACGGTTAAAGAAGAGGGATGGGAGATGACTGTTAAAATAATCGGGAATGGTTGTTGATAAATTCCTCAACGTCTCTCTTATTAAAAATTTAAACCTATCAATCACATCTCATGAGATCATTGCAACTTCCTTGGCTTGAAGTGAACCAAAAGAAGGGGCAAACATTTCAAAGTTGAGCACAAAGGATCTCCCAAACTGAAAATAACCACGCTAGGTCAAGCTGGTTAAGTGCAATGTGACAATGGCCCGACAAACATTGCAGTTTGGCAATCATATTACGTTGAACATTTTTGATTTAAATAAAGGAATGCAATTCAGTTTCCATAAACATATAAACACTACAGGTTTTCGGTTTTACATTTTTGGGGCAAAGCATTTCTATAGGAATAATAAACGCTGGGCCCTAATATTAAGCTCCTGGAGGAAGGTCTAAGAAAGACAATTAATAATTAATATGCATCCCGCCCTTCCCATTTATTAAACACCTAAGAGTACGCCAGTAAGTATATAAGATGGTCTGAAACAATACACGTGGTTTCAAGACGAAAATTGCACGTCACAATTGTGAGACATACTCACTCACGGTCGCGCATGAAATCGAGGCATTTGTAACAGCTGAGTCTGCGAGTAACCATACAATTACAGTGGAGCCAAGATTAAAGAGCTTCCGAAGGTTCGTTAAATCGAGATTCTTTCCTTTACTATAACTTTAGCGGGGCTGAAAATTTCGCTTCTTTAAATAGGCGTGGCTATTCGCAGAATTTTACTAGAATTTCGTAAGTCTTGCTGTCTTTTTTTCCCCGTAGTTACGCGCGACTTGCGGTCTCGATTTTTGCAAAGTTAAGGTAATGTCGTGGTCGTGATGTTCTTGTTCTTGGCTGTTGACAGATTTGATACCTTGCACAGATTAATTCAACAGCTTTATTATCTTTTATTATACAACTGAAAGTTCTTATACACGTGCACTTTTAGATTTGTATGACTCTAACTTCGGTCAAAAGCTTACAAAAATTTCGGGGGTCTAAACGACTAGCGCGGGCATTTCAAGCTTCGGGATCTTAAAGCTTCAGGACCGGAACGTAAAAAAGGTCGAAACGTCTCGGGCTCGCAAAGTAAAACCCATGTCTCGTAGCCTCGCAAAGTATCGCATTTACCATTTACTTCTTTCCCTTATTGTAACTTTCGGAGGATGCAGCGTGGCACAGCGGTCAGAGTTGGGGATTTGAATGCGGAAGACCCGGGTTCAAATCGCCGACTGGGACTACTGAATGAATTTGTCCTCGGTGATCCCAGGGACAAATTCACCACGCTTTGTAAATAGCCGACTGGTTTGCCTCCTCCCAGTTGGGATTCTTAACTGGCAGACTGGGGGATTTTAACATGACACTGAAAAGCCCCTTTAGGGGAGTTGTCATTAAATATTTATTATTATTATTATAACTTTAGCGGGACTGAAAAATTCGCTTCGTTATATCGAGGACCTCGTTAAATAGAGGTTCGTTAAATCGCGGTTTCACTTTAGTATGCGTTCCTTCGTCATACGCAATTAATTTCATTACTTAGGATGCTTCTGCGAGGACCGCGGATGAAGTTTCAAATTGGGAAGGGGGGAGGGGGGGGGGGAGGGATTGGCACTATCCCAAGAGGGGTCCGGATGCAAGCTCTCCAAAAATATTTTAGCTTATAGAATTGCTAGAACTTTATTTAAAATTGATGATCATTAAAAATAGATGAATTGCGTTATAAACAACACCAGAAGCTCAATCTTTTGACGTTGCATCATTCAGTCCTTCTAAGGACTTTTTAAGGGCAAATGCTGCAAAACTGTTGGTTGTAATGGCAATAGACAGTGTAAAATGTCGTAATACCCAAATCTGTGAAGACCTATAAGCCACAAAAATGATAAGAATAATAATTAATGAATGGCTGATGTATACCACTGGAAAATTAACTTGTCAGTGGGCCAATATGAACAGATAGATATACACTCCTTTTTTATAAGAATATATTTTGTTGAATATATTCGAAGGCTGAAATTGGCCAAGTTTTAAGACTATTTTAAGAATAATGATAAGGGTCAGATTTTGTTAAGAATAAGAATATAATTTTGCATGTATGTTTGAAAAATAAAATTCTGATTATACATGCATGTATAAATAGCACTCAAATTCCAAATGGCAAAGCCATATACAGATCTTTTACCTCAGTTGAAGCTATTCGATACCACAATCATTTTAAAAACGGAAATTCCATCTGTTCCATGTCACCGATCGATACTCCCGAAACTAAGAGTATTCCTAAGAATATTTTCAGCCAGAAATCGGTCAAAAATAAGAATATGCAAACTCGGTCCGAAAAACAATATTCTTATAAAAGAGTGATAACGAATAGTGTTAATCCTAACTCTCTTCGCTTATAAAAGCTCGAATAATTTAAAACTAAGCCGAAAGAATACTTTGAAATAGATATGTAAGCTTTCGACTATTCGTGTGGATATATTATTTTGGGCAAACAGGTTCAATATAAATACAATAACGAGAAGATTGATTATCTTTAAATTTGTATATTTCGGCCTTTCTCCAAAGGAGAAATTTATTTCGTGTGGATGCTCTTTTATTTAGTTTTATGTCCCATTTTGAGAAACAAATTAGAGAATCCTACGCTCTTCGAATAACAGGAATGAGGACCAATAAACGTCATTCGATTATGAATCTAAATCAGGTTTTGTTTACGTGTGGGACTATTTTTGTTTTCCTTTTTTAATTTTTCTTGCTATTAATAATAATTGTTTTCAATACTTGCTTCTTCACTTCCGGCAATAATTATTTTTAAGTCACGTTTTTTTCTCAGCCGTTTTTTTGTGGTGAAAACTACTATATATCGCCTTGTGATTCACCGATACTGATAGCGTTTCATATTTCAAGATGTTATATATATAAAATCTTTTTAAATGTCACAATCGATGCAATATCATTAAATTAAAAAAAAAAAGAGAAAGTTGGTTTGGTCAACCGAGTTTAATGATTACTTTAGTGTAAGTAATTCTGCTGCGTGAATCCTGTTTATTTTTTCATGTTAAAGCTACTCAGGATGTGTAGGCGGCAGATTTCTGACATATAAAACAACTAAAAACAAGCGAAGGCTGTGCATATAAAATAGACCCAGGCTCGTTTGTGTAGCACGTTCATCCAGTGTTTCAAGGTTTTTCATAGCAATTTTAGGTATCAAGTCTACAACTTGAACTTCATTCATACAAGATTATATTTTCAACGCACTCATTTCGGTAGCAGGTAGAAGAAACATAAATTAGAAGGTATGTGAAAAAGAAATGTTCATATTTACATAAATTTGTGGCAAAGTTTTATTACAATACAACTACAAGTCAAAATTCTGAGCAACGCGCGCAATCACTTATACTTTTTAACGCATAAAAATTTTCAGTGTTACTTAAAATATGCTTACAAATATTCTCACATTCAAAATATAAAAGAATGTGCTTTTTTAAAAAAACATAAATAATGTGCTTTTTTAAAAAAAAACATGAATCAGTGCATGCACTGTGATGTAAATACATCATCCTCCCCTCTCCCGATCAAATTCCCAGCTGCGTGTTGTGATTATTACGTCATGTATGTCGCATGCTTGAATGATTGGCGTTTGTTATTATAATTCGCTAAACAGTCTTCGAGTGCAAAGGATTGAGGATATCTACGTTTCTTTTCAATTTTGTATCGAAGCTTTAACAGCTTGAATCGAAACTGTGCCATGGATCGGAGATAAAGGTAATAACTTTGAGCACAGTATTATTGTAGAAACTTCAATTTAGCTCTAGCGTTTTTTAAATTTCTCCTTCGCCGCGATACGCATATCGGGAGGTAACCGGCAAATGTCTCCAGCTATAGATTCTTTCGATATTCTGATTGTTAATGCCTATTGTCCAAGAAAACTTTTTCTTTCCAAAATTAGAACAGTAAGTGAATTACATCAGACAGAGTGTTGCATTCGACTGGAAAAATTCTTGAACGAAGGGACAGGCCATTACGGGTTTTAAAATTTTCAATCTACAGCCAACCATTAATACGAAAATTAACACAAAAATTGTAAGACTCTTAAATGCTTCTTAATTTGTGTTATATTTTAGGCCTTTGTTTTGTTACATTAAAGTGAATCTTCAAGGTATATTCACATTTACAAAAACAGACAGGAAATGTTTGTGTTGACAATTTGTTAATGCAGTTAAGCAGTCGAGCTTTATCAATGTTACTGGTGTTTTGAATTTTAAAAAAAGGTGTTTCAAACAACTTTCACCAATTAAACCTGTCTGCGATACAATAAAAGGCTATTAGTTTATTTTGTATTGTACACGTATTAATGTACCTACAACTGGAGCGCATCTGTCGATCGTGCGTTCACAACATTTCAACTAAACTGTCAAAAGTGTTCAGTGACCCTACATTAACGTAACTAGTGACTTGCTTCGAAAGTTATTGACACATTATAGCCTTTTCTTTTAAATATTATATTTGTATTTATTTGTTTCCTGATGCTCGCTTTATTAATTTGTTTTTGAATTGTTTTTCACGCGCGAGCTTAATGTTGTTACTTGCGTGGTTTTGTGCCGCGAATACTGGTTTTAACGGTTGCCTTATTTTACTAACGTTGTTCAGTTACTGTGCTCACTTATTGGATTCTTAAATTAATACAGGATTTAGGAGCCGAAATCAATTGTAGAATTACACACGAACAATTTAGGCATTCTGCTGATGAACATGATGAACATGCAGTAACTGTTTTGCTATTTTTCAGCGGTGTTTTACTGTCTAGTTATATTTCAGTTTCAGTTTATTTATTTTGCCTTTTGATACATATATAATATCTATATTACACAAATTTTTACATATTTTAGTTAAAGATAGGCAAGGAAGCCCAAAAAGAAACTAATAGACGCTTATAAGTGATGTGGGTTCCCTGAAATATATTTTTAATTACAATACTGGCTTACAGACGGTTAAATAAGATTAAAAAATTCTGAGTTTGTATTAAAAAGAAACAAACAATACATAAACACACACGCAAAGAACAACAAAAACAAAAACAAGTACAATTAGAAAGTATGATAAGGAGGAAGATTTAGTTCCAAAAAAATGCTTTGAGCTTGGTCTTAATATTTCTGTTCAGCTATATATTTATTTATATATTGATGAGAAACCTATCTTGATGTTTCTGCATCAGAATACGCTGGTACTCTGGTTTTCCTCTCTCTGTGAATTCAACTTTCACTCCAAGATCAGAGCCATCAAGTGATTAAACGTTAGCCTCTAGCCTGTGTAGCAAGCATTTCCAGTGATTTCCTCTGGCTAGGAAGAATGGGCAACCACTTCCTTTGCAATTGATGTTAAATAAAGTATTTATTGAGTGACAATAAATAAAGGAAAAAACCAATACAAAAAAGTCATGTTCTGGCAATTGCACAACAAGTATTAAAGAGGGCAATAAAAAGGCCTGAGTGTTACAAAGTTTTCATTTGGGACAATATTGATTCTTGTCTGTGTTGTTCAGGAAATAAAAAAAAAACAGTGCCCATTAGAAAATGAATTTTAAACATTGGTTAGCCCAACCTCGTTTGGAACGAGGTTGTGGTTAGCCCTGAAATCAAGAAAATAGCATATAGATCAAAACCCAATGAAACCAATTCTGATCTTGGCAGAATCGTTCCACCCTGTACTAAACAGCCTAATTGTTCTAGCCTAAAATTTCTGTGATTTATACACCCTGTTTTAGACTGGATGGTCTGAAAACTGTACCCTGAACAGTAGCACATACCCCATATAAGTCAATATATGGTGTACCCCTTCCCCCC
>JAOBAY020038774.1:0-13997 GCA_025331085.2 Zoanthus sociatus
TCTTCTTCTTCTTCTTCTTCTTCTTCTTCTTCTTCTTCTTCTTCTTCTTCTTCTTCTTCTTCTTCTTCTTCTTCTTAACTTTGTTTCTTTTATTCAGTAAAAGGCAAACTTGTGCATGATTGTTGTCGATTTAGGTTGCGTTCGTCATTACGGACGGAAAACAAACCAAAGATAGAGGACCCTTCACAGACTTGGCTATTGCTTCCAAGGGACTAAAAGATAAGGGAGTGGTAATTTACAGTTTGGGTATCGGTAAGTCTGTTGACCTAGCAGAACTAGCATCCATGGCTTCGAAACCGACAACCGTGTTGCAGTCGCCAAGTTTCAAAGATTTGTTGAACGACGTTGACAAAATACATAATCAACTGTGCGAAGGTATGGAAATGTTAGGGTTTAGATATATTTTAACTTTTGTTGCCCAAAACAGTGTAACGGCTATTAATCTAGTTTGTTTAAATAGTGTTTGCATGTGTTTAAATAGAGTTGCAGGTAGTGACGAAGATGATTCGTTATCCGTTTTTGTAGCTACTGCACATATGCGAAGTAGCTACTATGCCATCAGGTTGTGTGTAAGAGTGTCCACTTGGAGCGCGAAGATATCTGGGATATCAATGACTGGTTGAAATAGGCACACACGCAGGCGTTTATGTGATCATTTGAGACGGAAAGTGGATATTTCAAATGATAGCCTGCCGAGCAGCAGGCTTGAGTTTTGACATTCATGAATGAATTTAGACAAAATATGTTTTTCGCTACGGCCAAATTCTTGAATTTTCGTTAAAAGAAAAAAGAGATTAGATTTTAAATGTAGTGACATGAGAATTTCAAATAAAGAACACATTTGGTTTGATCGAATTTGCTCAAAACTTTGGTTCAAAACATTATATTGTCAGATAATTACACTGTTTTTTTTAGAAGAATGTTGTTTTTCAGACTCAGGCTCAATATTCTTAATTTTTTGGCGTTTTGAGGCTGAAAATATTCTTAAAATATTCTTAGAATACAGGTCTATAAAATATGTCTGTCAGCATGGCGTTGCCTTCCTGAGTTTGCAGATGATAGCGTTTATACATTGTGCAACAATGTATAAACGAAGATTATTTAGAATTTCCAAATATTTAAATTTTATTGTAAACATATTTATATTATATCTTCTTAACAAAATTTCAGCCTCAGCATTATTCTTAAAATATTCTTAAATTTTCGCGATTTTCAGCCTTGATATTCTTATAAAGTGTATTCTTATAAAAAAAAAGAGTGTATATCAAAGCGGCATGTTCACTGACCCGTGAAAGTTGTGACCTTGTGATGAAAATTACACGAAAAAGGTCTTTCCCGATTGACCGAGGTTAAGTTTGTTATTGTGATCAGACTTAAAGTGCAGCTATACCTTTTTTTGTTCTTGGTCAAATAATACTCTTTTTTATAACACTTTGAAGTTTGAAAAGTTTCCTCCATCTTGGTTCATGGCCGCGTTCTAAAAGGGACTGGCGATAGTCGTGAGTGACGTCAGTGCTAAATTATGACGGAGTAATTTGAAACAAAAATCACTGCCTGATAAGTTTTAGTTTTGGTTATTGACATTATTCGACGAATTCATTTAGATATTCACCGTTAGTTGAATTTACTTTTCCTTTTTAGATAAATTTAGAGCAAGAGTGACGTCACTCATGGCTATTACCAGTTCCATTCTGGACGCGACCATGAACCAAGATGGAGAAAACTTTTCAAATTTCAAAGTACTATAAAAAGTAGTATCATCTGACCAAGAACAAAAATATTTTCGCAAAAGCGCTTTAAATTGTATGATAAATAGTTTGAAACAAAAACAAAAAAAGGGTATAGTTGCACTTTAATATACAAATCAATTTAGTACATCACACAAAAATGTGAGGGCAGCAGTAGCTACACGCCCGCAAAGCTGGCCTATTTTTATTTTTTTCATTCATTGTCCTTTTCTCTTTCCTTTGTATTCAAAACTAACAAAGTAATCGAAATATTCCGTAGTTAAATTTTTGATTGTATGTGTAGCATAGTTTTGAGACACTAATTGGTAAGGTGCCAGTCTATCGTACGGGAGGCTCGGGTTCGATTCTCGGCCGGACCAACACTCAGGGTCTTAAAATAATTGAGGAGAAAGTGCTGCCTTTGCTCTAACATCTGCAAACGGTTAGACTTTCGCGCCTTCTCGGATAAGGACGTTAAACTGCTGGTCCAGTCTCTCGGCACTCTATCGAGGGACTTAAAAGAACCCACACATTTGTCGGAAAGAGCAGGACATTTACGGTTATTAATATATGTATGCCCCCGTTGCGGACTATCTAAGACCCTCTGGAAAGCCGTTGCATATTCTGCTGTATCCAACGGGTAGTATCCAACGGCTGGTATTCAACCCGGCTTTCCCGCCATGTCTTGCAAGAGACTATCAAAATTGCGCCAAAACTGAGCATACGTTTCCAAAATGGCGCCAAGTTGTCGGTCAACGTCGTGAGAGCTTAATACGTCAGCACAAACTGCGGTTTTAGTTTTTCGTTCTCCATTCGGGGATAAATTAGTTAGTTGTATTTTTTTAAGGCATGGGATAAATTAATTATGAAATGGTTTCTCATGGGATACCGTGGAAATGCCATTTGTCACTTGTATTTTCTTCTTATACACACTCGCCTAAAGGTTCGTGTGAATACGGAAAATACAAGTGACGCGTGGCATATTCCACGGTATACCACTCGAAACCATTGCATAATTACTATAAATGTATGTAAAATTAGAGCATAGAGTATTTAAACCTTTCCGCCGTAAGAATTAAAATAAAACTGAACAAACTATAAACCTTCTTCGATAGCTAATTAGCCAATTTGCTGCTCAAAGTTGTACTTGTCATTTTACAGCTTTTCTTTATAAGAACAATTTTATAACAACAATGAGGCTCGGACTGGCCCAAAAATTAATTCAGGATATAACGAACGTGTGTCTACTGCTGAATGAAAAAAAAACCAAAAACATGAAAAGCGAGATACTTGTACAAACGATAAATAAAAGTCCCTTATTCATTAAAAGAATGTCATACTTGATGCAGCGTCGGCATTTCCAGAGAAACAATTCGGTGATTTTTTACGTTTTATAGCGTGTTGGTGAGGAGCATATTTACTGACGTGTCGGACAGTAGTCTTTTATGGGAGTAAATGCTCACTACGACGAAGGAGTACAGTCCGAAAAGTCTTCTCTGACATTGTTTAAATTTTAATATGACCACGACTCTGGAAAACTTTTGGAAGGCAGATAAGTTTCCTGTACTCCTGGAAATTCCTGGAATTTTTAAAGTTTTTTTATAGGACCCTGGAAAATCCCTAGAAAACAGATAATTACTAATCGTGGGATTTCGTGGAAAAAAATTTATCAGTTTTATAAAAAAAACAAACCCTTCTTGTAGATTCATTTTTATTTATTTCTGTTGTGGCAGATTATATTGTTTTGTTTTGTTTTTTGCCGAATCGAAAGAAAATTTGAATTGGGTCTTGGAAAATTTTTCACCCTTGACTGAACTCCTGGACAACTCCTTGAAAAAAAACATAAACATAAACACTTAATGACAACTCCCAGCCCCAAAGGGGCTTTTCAGTGTCATATTAAAAATTCCCCCTTCCTCTCCCAGTTAAGAATCCCAGTTGGTAGGAGGCAAACCAGTTGGCTATTTACAAAGCGTGGCGAATTTGTCCCTGGGATCACCGAGGAAAAACTCATTCGGTAGGCCGAGTCGGGGATTCGAACCCGGGTCTTCCACATCTCAAATCCCCAACTCTGACAACCGAGCCACGCCGCCTCCTGGAGCACCATGAACTGGAGCACCATGTTGACAGAACGGTTTAGCATTTCTGATTCAAAACTTGCTCTGTTTATGTTATGCTCATTATTTCAAATGTTTTCTTTTGCAGAGGCAAAGGTTCCAGTACCTCCTCCAGGTAAAAGTTTTACAGAATATTATAGGCTACTACACCTCCGTAGAACAGCGAATCCCGGTTAGAACTTTTGCCAGAGCTTATCGTTTCGATATTTCTCTTCAAAAATCCTAGGGTTTTATATTAGGGCCATGATTTCAAAACAAATGTAAGCCAAATGAAGAGAATAAAACTTTTGTTAAATAATATTTTTCGTTATAAACATAATTTCAAAAATTTCCTACTTTTACAGTTTTAAAAAAACATTTGCTTCATTATCAGAAAGAGTTAGCTCCTTCCTTTTCTTCAGACGCAATTGTTGTTTCAGCGGCAAAATTAAGATGTCAAGGAAAAAGCTGAATGATTGTTTAAAAGTTGCATTTACTAAAGAAGCGTTTGGTTACTTTTCATAAAGATAATGTTTTAATACAGTAAAAGTAATCTATCATTTCATCTAAAATTCGAGTTTCTCTCCTTCAAATTCAAATGTGTAGACGTTTTTGCCATTGGAAATATTTTGCTTCTTACAATTTGACAGCACTATTACAATGGAGAGAAAATTAAAATAGATATTTAATAAAAAGAAGAATTATATGAATTTTTATAGCAGCAAATGCTGTTTTATTATTTTTGCAAATTTTTAGTTTAGAGTGCTATTCTAAGTTTTTTCAAAAGTTCAGATTTTTGTAAAAAAAGTCTCTAAAAGTCCATATTTGTAACTAAAAACCAAATAGTTCTCAATTTGACTGCAATTGGTGTTAATTCAAGAGTTAAGGGCTCTGAAAAGCGGGAGCAATCCTTTAGTTTCTATTCTTCCTTTACAATGATAGCCTGGTGTCAGGATTGAAATGGTTGGTGGCCTCGACCTTCTATGAACTATGAATGTTAGAGTGAACGTCGTCTAACCAGGTATTTGTTCGATTTCTTTTAACGAGCAGATTTGTGTGCAAACGTAAATTGCACTTCTCCTCCTTACTCAAGCTGCCAGGCCAGCGGATTAGTTCCAAAGTGTGTATGTCCCGATGTATGTCCAAATGATTTGAGTCCAGTGTGTGGAACTGATGACAAAACATACGACAACGAATGCAAACTGCGACGTTATGCCTGCATAAACGGTTTCCCCATTCGAGTGAAGGCTCAGGGGAAGTGCGGTACGTGTCTAATGGTTTATTTCGTTTTTTAAAAGGTATTTTAAAAAGTTTTGATTTTTCGTTGTCGGGAATAACACTGTTTATTCGTTTAACAATCTGATAATTCCTCAAGCAATATTTCCATTAGCAGTGTATTTGTATACTATTTGTGTTTAACGGTAATAAATAAATCCTGCAATTTTGTTTTTTCCAAGTTCAGAAATGAATAGACTGGCAGTAAATTTCGAGCAAAATAACTACGATTTTCATGCATCTTTCGGCAAATCTTTTCCCATTGGTCAGTAGTTTACACTAAAGTTCATATAAAATTTTGTATGATTATTACGAAAATCATAACCTAACAAAATATTATTTAATTTGTTATAAAAGATAAAGTTAGGGTCGCTGGCTTGTTGCCAGAAGACCGGCTTTTTCCAAAGGATATGCAAAGTTTTTTTTTTATTATTTTTAACTGAAAGGGAGCGTAACAAAAAGTATATGTGCATCGATCTGTTTAGAAGTATGTAAGAGGCCATGTCCGTGGCTAACCGCTCCCGTACACTTACTGGGCGAATGGATGATTCGCCAAAAAAACTTTGCAGTGGAACACCATTATAATAATGCAGCTTTGATCGATGCACACTTACTCTAAACACACGAAACTTCCAAACTTTTTTCCCTACAATTGACATATTAACAAAATAATAGTGTATGCATGATGCTTTCATTTTAACTTAATCCAACTTTTTAGCTATTGTATCATTGCAAATAGAGAAAATTCCAAAAAAACGTTTAAAAAATAAATTGCAAAACATAATTTAAACTTACTTACTGAACTTATTATTTGAGTATAATATCGTTAAATAACCGACTATAACATCGCATACAGAAAATTTCTCTTCAAGGAATGACTTTTTGATTGTTTTAAATTGCTTGTTTAGATCCATGCAAAGGCGTGACGTGCTCTGCCCCGTACAATCTTGGTTGTCGTGTAATCAACGGGCAGCCCAAATGTGCATGTCCTACAGATTGTAAAAAGAAACCACCATGGGAATTTGTGTGTGGTTCGGATGACGAAACGTACAAGACGGAATGCCACATGAAAAAATATGCTTGTGAAAATAATATAGACATCTCAGTGAATTACACCGGATCATGTAGTAAGTTTTTGCTTTTTTAGAGAAATTAAAGGGTTTACCTTATAAAATCAAGGTTAGAAAAATGGTAATGCTTTAAAGAAGCTATGTCACGACGATTTGTTGTTGTGGATCTATTTTTCCCTAAAACGTCACTTAATGGTTTTACTTTGGTGGATATCTATTTTTTTTTTTAAAACGAGCAACCCAGAAAAATGTTTTTCTTGGATTAATTTTAGTTGAGATAGCATCAAAACTGAAAAGGGTTGGCTCAAATTTTTCAAGTTTCAATCCATTTCCATCCTTGCCATCCTCCAGCACCAAATGACACGAAACAGAATACAAACCTATACCATTATTTTTAGAATTCATTTGACGGCAAGAGATATTTGCAATTTTAAAAATATCCTAAAACAGCGCGACATAGTTCCTTCAAAGCGTGCTGTTTGAAAGTTCTCTTATTCCTTTTACGACCACGACATTCAATGCTACTTTTGTTTTACTGCTACTACTGACTTCTGCTGCTACTAGAAGTAATACCACTGTAGACTTTCCAAAAGTCCGTTTCTTAGGGGAGTCAGGTTAGCATAGTGGTCATCAGTCGTGCCTCCCACCTCTACGACCCCGGATCGATTCTTGAACTCCGCATGTGGGCTGAGATTGGTCGATCTCAACCCAATGACTCCGAGGGTTTTTCTCCGGGTACTCCGGTTTTCCTCCCTCTGTAAATTCTACTTCACGTCAAGATCTGAGCCGTCGAGCGATTAAACATTAACCTCTAACTAGGAAGAATGGACAACCACTTCCTTCGCAATTGACGTAAATAAAGTTTTATGTTGACTATTCGGTAGTCGCGTTGTTGCAAGTCTAATACCACTGCTATTTCCATTGCTTCTACTACTCCTACACTTGGTACCATTATAACTTCTACTACTACAAATTAAAACTAATGGAAAAATTATTATGATTATGTGTAGCGTTTTTTATGTTATTGACATTATGTTTTATGTGTTACTGGTATTTGTTTTTATGTATTATTGACATGTTTTATGTGTTATTGACATTATGTTTAATGTGTTAGTTGACAAATTTTATGTTTATATGTGTTATAGACATTGTTTTTTTTACGTTATTACCGGTACAATTATCTAAATTTTGTAAAAAAAAAAATTTTTGCTAACAGAGAGGCAGTGCAAGGCGGTTGTTGATATCGCGTTTATCGTGGACTCATCGGGAAGTATCGGCAGAACGAATTGGAGGAGAATGAAAGATTTCTTGAAGACAATTGTTGATCAGTTTGATATTGGGCCAGTCACTGGTCACGTGGCTATAGTATCTTATAGCAATACACCTAAACTGGAGCTGAAGTTTAACGATCTGCGTGGTCCACGGCTTACTAAAGAGAATGTTAAAAAAGCTATTGACGAAATGACCCATCAACGTAGATTCACATTTATCGATCGCGCACTGATATTCTCACACAACAAGGTATTCGTCACGAGGAATGGAATGAGACCAAATGTTCCCCAGGTAAGAAAAGCCAGTTGGTTCCTTCTTTATTTATTTGTTGACATTTTTAGTTGCTTCACATCTTCACATTTTCTTTTGAAGAAGGGTAATTCAATATCGACTAATATTCTGGACGATTGGTCAATTCAATGTTTAACACAAACATTTTGTTTATCTTCTTATTTATATTATAATTTTACAACATCCCTAAAAAAACGGTTAGTGATCCCAACTGAACAAATGATGCTGAAGATCGAAAAACGACGAATTTAGTATGTTACTCTTACTGAGGTCTAATGCTCGAATCGTCAGTGACGATTTATCATTCCTACTAAAAGTTAATTAAAGCTGAACACTTTAGCAACCTAGTGGCGTATGGAGCCGGCGCTATCTTCAGTTTTTATATTAGAAGCTGATGAGAGTATTTGACTCCCCCTGGACGGGACTCTAAGCCATCGTAGGGTAGCTTTCAGCGGATGCTGTTACTCTTTTGTTTAACCCTGAAAATGTTTTTCTTTACTTGACAATGAATGTTTTGATTCATCCAGTTGAAGTAAACAATAACTGAAATTAGTCGCTTACAAGAACAAATATTATAAAAGTACGACGTCTCGGCCGTTTAGTACTTTTTGCTGCGGAACGAGCGAAGCGAGTGAGCAGCAATTTATAATCAAAATTTAGAAAAAATCTCGATTTCATCTGTTTGCTGTTTTAACCAGAATTCATTGCGTTGCAACGATATTTTAACCAGAATTCATTGCATTGCAACCAGAGTTCTCTGAGCGCCCTGGCGGAGAGTAGTCTTTTATTGCACACTCTGCATTACGTACATAAAAATGATCGAATAAGTGCATTAATTTATATCGGGTATTAAAAAACTTCTGTAACAAGAAACAGTTAATTTAGCCATTTAAAACAATGCAGCTCAATAACTTTGACTCTTGATATGCATTCGCAAAAATTGATCCTGACACAAAATGTGAAAATGAATCCCGACTGTGGAGTGCCGTTAAAGAGCAAACAAATGAATGTAAAAAGTGTCAAAAAGGCATTGAAGCAAAATCAGTTTCGTTTCTGTCATGGCGGCGTGGTGTGAAAAACAGTTTCAACTATCACATTTTGTTGTTGTGTCGGATTCAGTTCATATGCGAACGCAAAGGAAGCGAAAGATAAGGGACGCTTTACACTTCGTTGTATATAAAACAAAAATCCGCAACATTCTCATAGCCTTGGGATATACTGATATTTAATTAGCAATTTGTTGCATTTTAGATTTCCTTCCACCAGGTACAGTAACAACACCTGGGGAACCAGTGTCAAGGGCATTTTTTGTCTTCTTGTGTATTTTTCCCTCCTTTTGCTCATTATAAAAGAAAGTAAAAGAAATGTATAGAAAATTATCATATTTTTGCTCAACCAAATTATTGAGATCCGCATCACGCATCAGACACAAATAATTCCGTCTGAATGCAGAACAGTGTTCTTTTTTTTTAATCTGGTTTAATGCTCGTACTCGAACTCCAAAGTCGAGATGTATTTTCGATTTCCTTTTCTTATTCTTTCTTTAATTAAATGTCTCCGGTTCATACAATGATTATTATTGAAGGTTGGCTGATTTAGCCTCCTTCGAGGCATTTTCAGAATGATTCGTTCATTTCTGTTTTCTGAACACCTCATGTTGGAAATTGTTTGCTTGTTGCCATGGTTGAAGACTACCACTCATGTGAGCAGTGCTTGCATTTTGGTGTTTGTGACTCATACTTGATGAGAAACACAATAATCGCTGTATGCCCAATTTAGCTCGCTTTGCATTATTTTCAGCCGAGTGATTCTTTCATTTCTATTTTTTGAACATCCTCATGTTGGAACTGTATCCCTGATGATTGTGTGCTTGTCGCCATGGTTTCTGACACATACTCCGATGAGAAATACAATAATTATGGCCGTTAGTTGTAAGAGTTTTCTATCAACAAAGATGAGAAAAATTTTAGAACTCGTTTCGAAGCTATAGAGGCATCCTACATTCAAAACTGAAGCGAAACAAATGATTCGGTAATTATATGTGCTTGTCCCCATGGTTACAGAATACGCAGTGGTCGTTGGTTTGTTTCTGTTTTTCGAACACAACCACCATAACTAACAGAGAATTCTTGGAGTTGGTTCGTCACGATCAACCTAGAATCAAAATAAGTACCGTGTTTTTATTTAATTAGTCTTTATTATAAACATTTCGATAAATGTTCTTTCGGAAGTATTCAGTGATCATCCTAACCTAGCTTTGGAGCCGTACAAACAAAATTGCCCTGTTATCTTGTCCTTATTACGTTAGTGTCACGTAAGTATATGCATTGGTGTATAGTTGTTCTGGCTTTGCTGTTTTAATTTCAGCCCTAAAAAAAAGATTAAAACGGAAATAATATGTTCACGAAGCCATTTTTAAAAACCTTTACTGAGTTAAAAGATTAAATGATGTAACAGTCGTTCATTGTTGTTGTTTATTGAAAATGCTTATTGAGACTAGATTGTTCACATAATTATAAAAGCTCAACTGACTCTGATTTTGACTTTTTCAAAATTTCCTGTTTCGGTATTCAATTCTAAACAGATGGTGCTTACGCCACAAGTTGTGGAGGACTGGATTAAGGAAAGCGTTTTGTGCTGATAAGGACAAGTACTAGTTCGCCTCAAAGATCTAGAAGGACATTTGGTCATCGTTTCATGCTGGATTGCCTTTCATTTCTATCGACGAGCAAGCTATAATTTCTTTTTGCTTTTTGGATTTGCCATAAAAAAATTTGCCAATGTTTCTTTAAAACGGAATCTAAAAAACTGGCGTACTAGGGTATTTTCCTGAAAAGCATTGCAGCCTTAAACAAACACGGGACCGCGCAGTGATTTCAAAAGTGTTGGGGCTACAAGACTTTGTTGCGTCCATACTAGGAGGGGTCCGTTTTCGGGGCGATATTCTTGTGTTTACTAGCTGCGGCATCGAGTTACAGGCGAGCTGTTCAATTGTTGTGAAACTCATAAAGCTTTTCTAAAGTATTTTCTTAAAGCATGCTGGTATCGTTTCAAAAATTAAATCATTGCTGGTTTAAACGAGTCTGGATGCCAGAGCTGCAGAGCATTCTCCGTTTCAAATACTTTCGTCAATACACAGCAACAGGAAAATCTGAATTGGAATTTATGAATGTCATAACTTTATAATACTTGGGTGGACATTTTTTTTCATTCGCACTTTGTGCAATCAAAAGTAAAACGTGAAAAAAACTACGCATTGTAACACAAAATCTTAAAAAGATCCTTTTTTCTCTGTGATGAGTATCGGACGTGATTCAAGAAAGGCAGCGGTTTGCAACTCGAGCAATGTAAGTATACATGTTAGTTCCTCGATGTATTCGTGTAACACCTTTCGGGAGGCGGAGAAAGGACCATATAGGGACTACATGAGTGCTTTAAATTTAAGTTTTAAATGCGTTGATTTGCGACCATCTATACTTAGACAGATATTAAATATCTTTGGACAAAAAAGTGGTGGGGCTATAGCCCACACAGCCCACACGGTTGTGCGGTCCATGCATTGGGGAAGACGCGTTAGACGTTTACGACACATTTACATCTACAACAAGCGAAAACAACAAACTCGATCTGATCATAATTATAAACAAGTTTGAAGCATATGGTGCGCTGAAGAAAAATGTGACCTACGAACGTACTAATTACATATTCAATTCATGCACACAGAATGAACGTCCAATTGACGTTTTTGTCACCGACTTACGGAATAAAGCAAAATCCTGTGAATATGGTACACTACAAGACAGTCTGATATAGGACCGAATAGTTTGGGGAATCGACAGCAATATCGTAAGAGAATGTTTATTGCGAAACACAGAACTAACCGTTGAACAAGCTATCAGCACTCTCAGAGCTGCGGAAAGATGTATTGTTGGTTTTGCACCCTCGCACAATTCAATGTGATATTCTCCAACAACTAGTCCCAATCCTAGCCTGTAAAAACATCTTCGTAGTTGTCTACAAGATCTGTTCCTTTGTTGTTTAATTCAATAACGTTCTTGTGTATACTTATTAGTTGGAGGGCAAGTGATGTGGGGCATCCAATTATCGGTTTTGCATTTGCGACCTCGACAATGTAAAATTCCGTTATGGCCATTCTTACTTACATTTTTTCGACTGAAGACCGTGTCTCATCCCACGTCGACCACATTTTATTTTGTTGGTTTGTGACGTGCTATTTGTGAATTGTTCTTTTTCTCGTACCATTTTCCGGTTTCTTGCGTGGTAATGGCTGGGTTTTTATGGCTGCTGCTTCTAGAGTCATGATTTTTAAATTTTCAATTTGTATTTTGCTTCTTTCCGTTTGCCTGCTATAGCTAGCAGTTGGCATTCTTAATTGAGAGAGAGGGAAATTTTAACATGACAGTGAAAATTCCCACAGGGGAGTTGTCCTTAAGTAATTATTATTACTATTATTATTATTATTATTATTATTATTATTATTATAAAAATATTGAGTAACCTTAGTAGTAAAACAATTTTCAACGTTATTGATATGAGCAATTGTTACTGGCACAAAAAATTAGATAAAGAGTCATCATATTTGTGTACTTTCAATACACCATTTGTAAGATGGAAATTCAATCGCATGCCTTTCGGCATTTTGTTCGAGTGCCGACGTCACACAAAGAATGGTTGATGAAAACTTTGGAGATAGACCAAACGTACAAGCAGTTCATGACGACAATATAATTGCTGGCAAGACCTTACAAGGGCATGACCAAACACTTCAGCTCGTGCTGCAAAGAGCCAGAGAGCGCAATATAAAATTCAATTGCGAAAAAGTACAACGTGTGAATCAAGTAAAGTACTTGGGAAATACTGTCAGTGCTGACGGATTTAAGACAGACCCTGATAAGATCAAATGCTTGAGTGTTTCTAAAACGAGTAATGCAGTAATGAGTAACGAGTAACGGAGTAACAAGAAAACGAGTCGTCATCGTCGGCATCCACGTCTCGAAGAGGCGATGGTTAGCACACAGGGTGGGCGTGGCAGGATCTTGCGTGGCTGTGAAGCCCAATCCTGGAGAGGCAGTCTCTCATGCAGTTTGCGCAGACGTAGGTAGATGGGGCACGCACGGAGGCCGAGCGCTGCTTTCTCGCCGCTCTCTTCAATGTGGCCTGAACTCTCCCGTCTTCCTCAGCTCTCAAGGCTCCTACTTTGACACATGCCGCCAGGTGAAACGATCGGCAGCAGTGTCCTTCCAGCTGGTAGCATTAATGTTGGCTGCTTTGAGGTCGCGCTTGATGGAGTCTTTGAAGCGCAGCAGAGATCGACCAGCTCGACGGGCGCCATTGTGCAGTTCTCCGTAGAGAATTTCTCGTGGTAGGCGCCATGCGGTGGACATGTCATGCCAGCGGAGGCGTCTCTGAATGAGCATAGAGGGTATGCTCATGAGGCTGGGGGGCTTGAGGACTTCACTGTTTGGAAATTTGTCCCGCCATTTGATGTACAGAAGGCGTGGAAGCGAGCGGAGGTGGAACCCGTTAAGGCGTAACTCTTGTCTGGCTTAGGTTGTCCACGACTCGCTGCCATAGAGGAGAGTCGAAAGAACGCAAGCTTGATAAGTGCAGACCTTGGCCTTACGCTCAGCAGGCTGTTGTTCCACACTCGCTTGTTGAGCTTGGCCATGACCCCTGCAGCCTCAGCGATTCTCGAGCTGATCTCAGTGTCGAGAGATGTTGAGCTTGTTACTGTGGAGCCCAGGTAGGTGAAGGCATCTACGACCTCGAGCTGAGTGTCCCCAATTGTGATAGAAAGTGGGGACTTTGCACCCTGCGCCTTGATGTTGGTCTTCTTGAGGCTGATTTTCAACCCAAACTCCCTACAGGCAGCGGACAGCTTGTCGATCAGGCGCTGAAGACCTACCTCGCTGTGAGACGTTAAAACAGCGTCGTCTGCGAACAGCAGCTCGCGTATCAGCATCTCGTAGGTCTTGGTCTTGGCATGGAGTCAGGCGATGTGGAAGAGTTTGCCATCTTGCCTTGTGCGCACGTAGACTCCATCTTCACAGTCTGCGAAGGCGTAATGGAGGAGCATCGAGAATAAGACCCCAAACAGCGTTGGTGCTAGGACGCAGCCCTGCTTCACTCCACTGCTGACTGGAAAGGGGTTAGAAGTGGCCCCATCAAACACTGGACGAAAAAATGGATATACTCACATATTACTCGTGGGCAAATTTGATGCAAATCTAGTACTCGATATTTGC
>JAOBAY020038812.1:0-13996 GCA_025331085.2 Zoanthus sociatus
AAATACCCTAAAAAATTCCAAAGTGTAAAAGTTTTTGACCCTAAAAAATACCTCCTAGTAAAAAATGATCCTTAAAAAATACTAAAACAGGAGGAAACCGAAAAAATGACTTCGTCGTTTCCTGGGGAGCATTCCAACTGACCCCTCGCCTTTTGCACTTGCACTGCCAAACTGTTATGTATACAATTTTTATATAAAAATCACGAGATTCGGATTTGGGAACTTTAAGAATTCGTTTTCATGACTATGGCTAAAAATACTAAAAGTATCTGAGACTATTATTTGTATATTTCTTTCGTTTTCTGCATTATAAAGCCTAACTGAAATACTACAATCTTTATAAGTTTGCATAGTTTTGAATATTTTGTAGTTACAAGTGATATATTTCTTGATTAATATTCATTGTCAACGTATATCCTGTTTTATCGCCATGGAGGTTTTTCAGATATTTGCAGTGTTTTAGCGTCTACAGTGGTGGCGCTAAACGGTCTTCGTCTGGTTTTAGCTTTTGGCTTCGCAACATTTCTATTGCTATTTATAACTGACTCAGACCTTTCCACCGAGTCAAACACACGGTTAGTTGAAGAGTATTCAAATAGAACCGGCTTTTCCTTCTTTTCTTCTCTGACCCATGGTGGATTAAAATCTCTGGGCTCTGGTGAATTACTTCGTTTAGTTTTTCTTGTACCAAACAGTGACTCGTCAACGTAAGTTGGAGAAAATTTTACAGTTTTGTACTTCCGTCCGTAGTGTGGGGTGATCGCTTTCGAGGATGTTCGCGGTGAGGAAGATAAACTTGACGCCTTTGTAGGGCAGTAAAACAGTAAGGGTTTTGGTGGCGATTTCACCTTCGATTTGCCATTATCAACCCATGGAGGTTCCCATTCCGGAACTCGGTCTGGCTCCCTGCTCTTTCTGCGCTCGCCAAAAAGTGTTTCGTCACAATTCGAAGGAACCGATTTCCTTTGACGATATTTTGCTGAAAAAGTTTTTGAAGACATTTTTAAAAGACTCTTTTCTCACTGTTTTAAAACAGCGTGTAAAATATGGTAGGTAGTTGTTGAAGCAGGTTGTTAAATTTGTTTTATATGACATTTAGTTTCAATTTCGATCTTTCATTCAAGATCATTGTTCGCCATTTTGAGTTACCATGGCAACTGACTTCAACCCCAGAGCGCATGGCTAAATACCGTCGGACCCTGGGGTCGAGAATGGCGTCCGGCTTCACTTGTACTCTTCTACAAATATGAATTTTATTTTTCTGTCAAACTTCGTAATTTAGATAATATCAAATCGAAAAAATGTTTTAAAAACAAAACTTACAGAAGTTAAGGGAAAAACAACCGACCTCAAAAGCATGACCGACGAAGGGAATCAAACTACGGGTGTGTTCGTTAGGGAGATAGATTGTGCAAATGGTTCTCTCGAGATTAGCCAAACGGAGGTTGGAGACGTGGGATGTGTTGTGTGGGACGCTGCCCTAGTTCTCGGAAAGTATCTTCAAACTCATTATTTTATAAAGAAACATAAACTCGATGGAAAGAGAGTTTTGGAACTGGGAGCTGGAACAGGTGCTTTGGGGTTAATCGCTGCCACTATGGGGTGAGTACTTGGCCGTAGCAAACCTTGCGGCCGGGGCTTGGGTGATCGTATGGTGGCCCGTTAGGGCCATGGTGAATTTTATAGATTTTGCTGTCCATTTTTATTTAAACAGGCTGTTCACTTGAAATCTTTAAATTTTTTGCCTTGATGAGATATTTTTTATGCGGCTAGCTATTTCTTAAAGCCCAAGACCGCGACTTATAATGCGAGATCTCGACTTAGCAACCCGAGATCTCGACTTATAATGCGAGATCTCGACTTATAACCCGAGATCTTGACTTATAATGCGAGATTTCGACTTAGTAGCCCAAGATCTCGACTTATAATGCGAGATATCGACTTATAACCCGAGATCTTGACTTATAACACGAGATCTCGACTTAGTAACCCGAGATCTTGACTTATAATGCGAGATCTTGACTTATAACCCGAGATCTCGACTTATAATGCGAGATCTCGACTTAGTAACCCGAGATCTCGACTTATAACCCGAGATGTCGACTTACAACCCGAGATCTCGACTTATAATGCGAGATCTCGACTTAGTAAACTGAGATCTCGACTTATAACCCGAGATCGCGCGCAACATATGACACACTGGGCCATGGGCTTCCTGTGGTCTCTTCGTCTGCTGTAGGCTCGTCAACAATATGGTAGCATTGATAGTGGTTCTTGTTGTAAGTACTTCATTGTTTTATGTTTCTCGTGGAGCTTTACCGCCCTATATTCCTGCCGTTCAGGACATACAAGACAATCGTGATTCTTGTATTATTCAGTACTTTAATCTAGGGTTTGGATATGCCGAAATACTAGGATTTCTTAGTGCTGTTCATGGCATCACTCTAAGTCTTCGACAGCTTAAACGGATCTTAGTCAAAAGAGGATTGAGAAGAAGTGAAATCAACCACAATCCTCAGGATATCATTTCTGCGCTGGAACAAGAACTACGGAGAAGTGGGAGCTCTTTGGGCTACCGTCAGATGCAGCTAAGGCTCAGACTAGATCATGGTATCTCAGTTGACAGGGAAACAGTTCGAAAGAGTCTAGCTATACTTGACGCGGAAGGAGTCACAAGACGCTCTCGTCACAAATTGAAAAGAAGACAATATTTCTCTCGAGGGCCAAATTATTTATGGCATATGGGCGGATATGACAAACTTAAACCTTTCGGGTTTTGTATTCATGGAGCTATTGATGGTTTCAGTCGTCGAATTCTGTGGCTTGAAGTAGGCCCTTCCAATAACAACCCGCGTGTCATTGCTTCTTATTTTTACGATTGTGTGAAACAGCTTGGTGGGGTCCCTTTCATTTGCCGAAGTGATGCAGGAACTGAAAAGTGTTTAGTTGCTGGAATGCAACGTTTTTTTAGGCGTGAAGCAAGGGATGAATTTTCTGGGGAAAAAAGCTTTTTATATGGACGCTCAGTTTCGAATCAAAGAATAGAGGCATGGTGGTCACATTTACGCAAAACAGATACAGATTGGTGGATAAATTATTTTAAAGATTTGAGAGATCAAGGGCTTTATGATGATAGCAATCCAATACATGTGGAATGTTTAAAGTATTGTTATATGCCCATTCTTAAAGAAGAGTTGGAACGTGTAGCTCACCTATGGAACTTGCACAAGATTCGCCCATCTGCAAACGAACAGTCACCCGGTGGTCGCCCAGACACCATATTCTTTATTCCTGAAGCATTTGATTCGACATCATATCTTCAACCTATAAATTCATTGGATTTAGTGGCAGCAAAGGAAATATGCTGTGAAATTCCAAGGGATACATCTTTTAACACTTTTTCAGAACTTGCTGAAATGTTAATAAGTGAAAAGAACCTCGAATTACCAGGTATTGATGTTGGCAAGGCAGAGCTGCTTTATATCAACCTTCTCAGACACATAGAAAATACTGACATCTAGTTGGGGGAAAATATATTACTCATTGTGGCAGTGTTGCGTAACAAAATTAGCTATAGGGGTAAATAAAATTTTAGGTCTGGGATAGTGTCAGATTTCTGAGGGCACATCCTTACCCAAATGTTTTTTTTCGAGCATCCCCACTCTTCCATACATTGGATATAATATACCATTTTCTCCTCTTAGATCAATGCACTGGGAAAAATATAACAATAACTAGATCACTTTATTCAAAAGGTTTAACAGCAAACTTATACCTATTTATCCACCAAACATCAATCACATTTTGAAATTAGCAGCAGTTATAAAGTTTATACAACCTTTGTTTGGTTTCTCATTGTAATATCAAATGCAAGAAATTTCTTTTATTATTTTTGGATCGCCCTGTTGAGTTCGTTGCACTGTAAGGAGAAGTCTAATTCAATATTCCGGCCAGAAAAACAGAAAATGTACCCCATTATAAAACCAAGAACAACGCAATTTAATTCAAAAATATATATCGAAGCTTTCTGTCCCTCCCCTTTCCTCCTTCACCTCGGAAAATATATCACCTGCTATTTCTCTCAACCATAAAACAAAATATGGCAATATTAACCTCAATGCAACACTTATTAAATATTTCTTTATTACCAACATCTTTAACATATGGCAATATTAACCTCAATGCAACATTTATTAGATATTTCTTTATTACCAACATCTTACCAACACATCTGTTTTAATAATCGTTCACTGTTCAAAAAGTTTCATAAAAGAAAGCAAACTTTGACATAATTAATTTGTTAACAAAAAACTTCACATTTTCAAGTTTGTTTTGTCGAACAAAATTTCAGAGAATTTAACTCCTCTGAGGGCTAAAGCTA
Source organism: Zoanthus sociatus (assembly GCA_025331085.2). NCBI lineage: Eukaryota > Metazoa > Cnidaria > Anthozoa > Zoantharia > Zoanthidae > Zoanthus > Zoanthus sociatus. The sequence goes on from JAOBAY020038812.1 coordinate 4,382, forward strand.
TCTTTTTGCGAAAGAACGTAACTGGAACTGGAAAACGTCGTAAACGATAAAGTTTGATGATACGGCTGTTGTGACACTTCGAGATCTTAAAAAATTCAACACCTATAAAGATAAATGATAAGTAACTGTTAAGTATAGAGGATAACAATATTAGCTGTAGTTTAATAAAATAAGATATGTATAATGATAATAGAAAATTTCATTTAAAAAATAAATTGATACAGTAGCAGCCATCCCTCCAGAATTAGGACCAGATCTCTTAGTTTCCACGACGTAGGTCAAAAAAATTAGAAGAGTAAACCTACACTGGACTGGTCATTTATTCCTGGAGTTAAAAATCGTTTGAAAGAATGAGCGAACAAAAAACCCTGGAACCCAGGGTTGCATCAAACCAAAACACAAAAACTGCATAGATAAAATAAAAACAGCTAATGAGGCTAGATATGACCCACAGGAAGTATTCTAAATTGTGAATTTCGAAACCCAGGGGCCATGCGAACCGAAGCAGGAACATGTGACCACGGCGACGAAAAAGAAAGACTAGTAACAAATTCCCTGCAAACCATATTAAACAGATCCTAGATAACCTCTTTTGGTCAAACTTTTCACGTAAGGAAAATATAATATATCAAAAATATTCCAGAAAGACTTCTGCGCAAATATACAGACTGTACAGGAGAATGGATTTAACTAAAATATAAAGAACTCTGAATAAAGTATGTTTAAGTCTTAATAACAACGAAAAACACCTAAACAGCAGTGCAACAATACAATGTATACGAATGAAGGGAAATTTAGCATTTGATCCTCATCTCCTGAACGCTGCCCGTTCTGCCAGCCATTTTGTTTTTGTGGTGATGAAGACCACTGCCCAGATGGCTTGTGGGCACTAGCGACTCTTCCCCAATGTCGTTTACCGTTTCATTTTAAGTCGAGATCTCGCATTATAATAAGTCGGGATCTCGGGTTACTAAGTCAAGATCTTGCATTATAAGTCGAGATCTTGCATTATAAGTCGAGATCTTGGGTTATAAGTCGAGATGTTGGATTACTAAGTCGAAATCTCGCATTATAAGTCGAGATTTCATGTTATAAGTCGAGATCTTGTATTATAAGTCACGATCTTGGGTTGTAAGAAATAACTAGCTGCATAAAAAAAATATCTCATCAAAGCAAAAAATTTTAAAAATTTCAAGTGAACAGCCTGTCTAAATAAAAAGGGACAGCTAAATCTATAAAATTTACTATGGCCCTAACGGGCAACCATAGTTTCTGGATAATGGTCGCAAAGATATTTTACATACACAATTTCTACTTCAATAATGCTGTTAGTGCTGCCATCACCTAAAACGGTAAAAAAGTCAGTTTCATTATTTCGACAGTAATGATATGTCGCTTTTCTTCATAAATAAAAGTGATAAATGACCTTGCCTGTTTATCATTGCAGTAGCTTTCACCAATTTTTACTCCATGGACACGCTGCAATTTTAAGAGACCAGGGAGATCCGAAAATGGCTTGGCCTTTTCGGCTACATAAAACGCAGTTCGGAAAAGTATTTTCATTTGCTCGATTTCCATTTGACTCATCAATGTTGTTAGTTTTTCCATTGGCCTCTCATTTGCAGGTTTTCCATAACTCTTACCTTCAAATGCTCTTCTGTACAAATCTAAGTGCTCGTGTGCCTCAACATTTTGCTTTCTGATGCTCGAAAAATGTTGGCTTTCTGTGATTTATCATACTGTTTGCATACGTTGCAGTACATCACATTTAATTCATTGTCAACCATTAACCACGACCTATTTGTTTTTCAGTTTTCTTGAAACTTGGAAACCTTTGTCTTAATTGAACTAGTTTCTTGTAGTTTGTTTTCATCACTCACTGCCGTGCTAGTCGTTGAGCTTACAATTTCACTTCCATCCCTTGTTTTCTCTGATGGCGAAGTCTCGTCGTGTTTTAATGATTCTTCATCAGCCAACCAGTTGAACAACTACCTTTGTGATACATCATCAGATCTTGGACGTTTTTTCGGTGGCATGATTAATTTTTATAACCTTCAGCACTTGAAAAACTTGACAAGAAACAATGATTGGTGAGATTTTGCACGTGTTGTGAATCGAGGTTGTGCAACAACAGTACGCACTTGCTCTATAAACATGAGCCTCCGATTCAAACCGCTTACAAGTAAACAATGCTTTCGGCAGTGCAGGCAATTGTTTTAAGTGTTTTTAATCAAAATGTGATGAGTATATAAACTTTTTTGGATCAGTAATGATAGAATTTTTTGTATTTTTTCAACTGAGTAGAGAAACAACGTTTCTACAAAGAAGAAACTGCTGGTGATCAAGTAATTTGTATTACTGAGAGCTACATGCACAGTCGTGCACCCAGACAAAAAGGCTACGTGCACAGCAAGAATCTACAAGCATAAAGCAGGTTTCCACCCGAGATATTCGAACGCTGAAATGAATATTACCCAAAAGTCCTTGCATATAGCTTTGATGAAAGGTTTTTGAGTGACGCTTTATACAGACCGAGAAGAGTTTCAAGTTTTCTCAAAAATGTTGTTCAATGAACTTCTTGGTCAGACACTCAAAATACACATAAATTAATGCACATAACGATTGTTTTAGTCTATTCGCTTCATATCCGTGTTAATTCAAAATGGGACTTGTTTCTAGAGCTTTTTTAGGACTTCAAAATGGTGAGCTATTTTTGTCAAACGTGTTTGTTATCGGAGAGCTGTTGCATACTTTGTTCTTCACATTCGTATTCGCCTCTCGCACAACGTCAAACTTTAATTACCCTAATAAAATATTATTCTTCCTGCTAAAATCTATAATTGTTAACTGGATTTGTACATGGTTAAATCAACTCGGTCTACAAATTTTTGCAATATCTAAATGACCTTTATGTTTTCAAAGTTTGCCTACACATCCAGTTAATTTTTGTTGTTTATTCATTTTTTTTCTTAGGTCCGGTTCAAACGTCGAACTTTTCAGGAGCCGAACTTAAAAACTGTTTGGGTCGACACAAATGATTAGGTTCGACGGTTGATTCAGACGTCGAACTTAATTCGTCGTACTTAATTTACGAGCTCTACAATAGCCAGCGGTCAGTCAGCGGTTAAATACCCAAACAAATATGGTGGAGGTTCCACAAGGTTGTGATTTGCGAGGTGATTTGCGAAGAAGAGCTTTTATTTTTTGTGCCATCCGGGAAGGGAGGAAACAGAGAAAAATGCTACGAGGTTTCTTGCATGCTGTCATCACAAGAAGGCAATTTATGATGAATATATGTGTTATCGGTCTGCTGTTAAGTGTGTCACGAAAAAGTGCAACACCAGTCTACAATCGTTCGTGTAGGAGGCTCCCGAGAAATATGGGATGGTTTAACCTAGTTTGGAGCACGTATTCCGATGAAAGATTCAAGAAAACGTTTAGGATCTCACGTACAACATTCCAGTTTATACTGCAACGAATCAGACATGTTCTAGAGATACTGTGACTGAAAAGCCGATATCCCCAGAATTCAGGTTGGCCATTGCTCTGTATTGTTTACCAAGGGGAGATTACTATTATACGATAGCGGAAATGACAGGACTGGTGGTGTCAACCGTGTGTACGATCGTCAATGAAGTCACACGAGCAATTGTGGACAACTTGTGGGACGAACGTGTTGTCCAGCAACTGCCAAAGAGTGAGGAACAATTTAAAAAGATAGCTGATATGGAGGAACAGTGGCAATTTTGTTGTTGTTGGGCTGCAGTTAATGGATGCCATTTACCTATCAAATGCCCGCCTGGGAATTTTTCTTGTAAGGAATACCACAACTTCAAGAACTTTTATTCAATAGTGTTGATGGCAATGGTGGACTCCAACTACAGATTTGTTTGGGGAACCTGTGGTTTTCCAGGCAATTCTCATGACGCTGTAATATTTCAATCAACAAAGCTGTACTCTGATATAAAAGAAGGCACCTTTATTCCTCAGATAAGTAAGGATGTCAATGGAGTACAAGTACCTCCAGTTGTACTTGGAGATTCTGCTTTTCCTTTATCTTCTTGGCTTATGAAGCCATACACAAATGCAGTCCCAACACCAAAACAGTACAACTTTAACTACAGACTGAGTCGGGCAAGGATGGTCACTGAAGGGGCACTATGGGCAACTCAAAGGTAGATGGCGCATACTGCTGAGGAAATGTGAAAGTAGCACAAGTGAACTGAAAATAGCAGCCCTTGCATGTTTAGTACTTCACAACATTTGTATTGATCTTGGAGATACATTGCCAAGAAAATTGGACTTGACAGTTTACCCGGTCACCAATCATAGACGCAGTAGGGTGAAGGTAAGGGAACTGCTTCAAATGAGGGAATGTGAGAAGATCAGAGACACTTGCTATCAAGGTTTACTTGTTCGAGATGCTCTTGCTGAGAAATTTTGGTTAGAGAAAGAAACTGGTATCATCAAGTAAACAGACCTAAACTGGGTTTTAAGTTTATTCATCTATCATACAGTACTTCTACCAAAGTAGATGTAACAGTGATTACACTTCATGAAAGAAGTGTGTTGAGTTATGACATGTAGGAATCACAGAGGATGTAAGATGAGGCACAAGGATTGTCAAAAAATTTGTTTCATTATATGTAAGCTATTAATTTTGATAGGTAGGAAGACTTGTTATCATGTGAAATGATATCGATGAACAACTGGGTGGCAATCAAATTTCACTCCTAGCTATCTAAACAATTGGTTGTAAGAAATAGTTCTTGATAACCCCTCCTGTATCACAACCTTCATTTTTACCTTCTCACTTTTAAAAGTGGGCAAAGAGAATTTGTAATCAGGGCCATGAATAGAGAAAGGTGAACCAAGACACAAGCCTCGGTAGGAAGTTTAAATTTCTGTAGTTTTGTGTGCTTCCTGTTACTTTAGGAGACTCTCTTTTATGAATAAAAAAATGAGTTTTTTTTCCTGATATTGCGTCTGAGAAAAATAATCACCATAATACAAATCACCAGACTTAGTCAAATGATTTTATTATGCAACTGAAGGTTATAACACAACAATACTACCAAACTTACAGTGATTACCAGCTGCAGGAAAATGTAAAGCTGTAAAAACTGACATAACGTTTCCTTTCTTGGCCCTTTGACTACAAGGCCCATCTATTTCTTAGTAATACTAATTTCAACTACACAACTTGTTTGGTCACTTTTCATTTTAACAATAATGAACATTTACATGGTTCATTTTGAAGTTTTGGTTAAGCGTTTGAATCAAAAGAACCTTTATGAGCATAGAAATTCCGCTGCTGGAGGTCAGAATTCAGTACAACATAATTCTTGTCATTCCTTTCAGAAATCCTCCTAGTTTCTCTTAAAACACCTGATTACATTTCCCATGCAGATCAATCAGAATTCAGCTTTGTTTCTAAGTTTTAGCCTTACTTAACCCTATCCAGATTGGGCTATTCGAGGTCACCTGGGACCGGGAAGGAAGGGGGGTGGGCATAAAGTACCCGTGGCCTGTAACTCCGGAACGATAAAAGATATTGAGATCAAACTTGGAGGTTAATTAGGATACCATGAAACAATAGTTTTTGTCTAGTTTAATTAGTGTAATACGTCATTGTGATGTCATAATGTCATAAAATCAGAAAAAATCGATTGTTAGCTAAATCTTTTATTCAAAACTAAAATTGCTTGTGGAAATGTTTTCAAATAAAAACAACAGTCCAAAGACTTCCAAAGTTTTCTTTTAATTGTAGTTGCCACTTGAATTATTTTGTTTTCATATATTAAATAATTTTTAACAGTTCAATGTTGAATCAATATTTAAACATTAAGAGTTGATAATTAAGATATTTTTTTATCCAAAAATACTTAGCATAAAACCCACCTCGTTCATTGCTAATTAAAATAAATGTCAAAAATATACATTTTCTTGTATACTATGATAAAACACAGCTGTGGTGATTTCAACAGTTGCATGATGTACATTAACAATTATCAAAACTAACATAATGCTCTTAGGTTGACTCTCCAAATTTTTGCATAAGCATTGTTTTTATTTCCCCTTGGGACTTACAATGATCCTAAGAGAAACTGGAAACAATACTTATGCAAAATTTTGGAGGGCAAAACAAATATTATTATGTTATTTTTGATATTGGCTCATTACCAGCTACAGAAACCTTTTTAATTACAACTGAGCATGATAAGGTTAATGAGCTCAGCGAGTGGCTATATTGGGATTTGTCTCCTGTAAGAGTTCACTGGTAATGAGTTAAAATTGATAAATGCAGATAAATGAACTAGTGCGTTGACGCATCGTATTCGTAATTCTTTTTAATTCTTGGTAGAAATCATCAAACCTTTATATACTTTTGGCAATCCACATCAAATTTTCGCAAAACAAAAGTTTGGGTAATAGAAAAATCATTAAAAAGCTGCTATTTGTTCCACTTAATATATAATTGGTATATAACAAAACACAAATGTTCTAGGCTCCCTAGGTTTTGCCTTTTTATGCTTTTATTCCTGCTTCAATACACCGGATTTACCTGCTATTAAAAAGGGAAATGCACACCGCTATTGGAATTCTACTTTTTATACTCAAAAGTTGTGCTTTCCGACTTTGCCAGGACATTATTTATCTGATGGACTTCAGCTACTTGACTCCAATAACTTCGATATTTGCATATCGAGACTGCAGTTTATCCCTGGAGACGGCCTCTGCACAATGGCTGATATGATCTATTATGCTCGACCTCTTTGTGTGATTAAAAAAGACGTGCCAAAATTGTTTTTCAAAAGGAAATGGTTGAGTGGCCGTGGTTCATACTATTCTAACTCTGATGCTACGTTCAACTTCTCGGCAAACTGTATTCAGCTCAGTGGTGATGTTCACCCACTGCCAGGTCCGGTTAACAACCAAAATATTCCTGTGCTCTCTACCACCCATCATCGCCATGTTGCGAAGTTGAATTTTCGCGGGCGTGATCTGTCTAACTGTTTGAACATTTCTTCTAATTGTGTTATCAATCATCAAGTGCGAAATATCTGTCATTCTATTCCAGTGCAATTGGGCCACAGGCCAAGCCCAACTCGTTATAATAGATCACGTGTGAAAGCCAATGTCCTTGTTCCAGCTTGTCGCCAGTACAACAACGTGATTGTGGAGAGCGGGGCTTGCTTACGTGTTTCCCATCTTAATGTACGATCAGCTGTTAACAAAGTGATGGCAATTAAGAACTTTACAGTTGACAATGACATCGATATTCTCGCATTAACTGAAACCTGGTTACATGGTGATGATGAATATGATGCTGTGGACTTGGGCACCCTGTGTGCTACTGGTTATAGATTTATTCACAATCCAAGAGAGCGGGGACGAGGCGGGGGTGTTGGCCTATTGTTCAAGGATAGTTTGAAGATAAGCAGCACTATTTGTGAATCTTTTGAGACATTTGAACTCATGCATGTGCGGATCAGAAATCGTACACATTTAAGGGTATTTGTTATATATCGGCCACCTGAATCCAGCTACGCCCTGTTCTATGAAGAGTTTTCGTGTCTATTGGAGAAGGTCCTAGCTGAACATCCGGGACACTTGTTACTGATTGGTGACTTCAATTTTCACGTAGACGATCCTGGAAATGGGTACGCTAGAAGGTTTGCAGATGTGCTTGAAGCTTTTGATCTACAACAGCATGTAAGAGGCGTGACACACAAGGATGGCCACACCCTTGACCTCCTTATCACAAGGACTGAAGACACCTTGATTAAAAAACACTGGATTCAAGACCCCGCAATATCTGACCATAGAGCCATCCACTGTGATTTGTTCCTACCGAAACCCAAATTTGCAAAGAAAACTGTTGAGTATAGAAAGCTGCGTGATATTGATATGACTTGTTTCTCTGATGACATCCTTGATTCCACATTGTTTGATGAGCAACTTTCTTCTGCCAACTTAAAAACCAGGGTTGATCATTACAACTGTGTACTAAAGTCACTGCTTGATAAACATGCACCGCTGAAAAGAAAGACCGTGACGATTAGGCCGTCTTCCCCGTGGTATACTCTCGAGGTGGCGGAGGAGAAAAGGAAGAGGCGGCGCCTGGAAAGAAAATGGCTTAAGACGCGCTTGCAAACTGATCGTGACCATTATGTGTACCAGTGTCGGGTAGTTATTGACCTTATTGACAGCTTAAAGTCTTCTTACTACACTTCAATTATCCATGAAAATTCAAAAGATCAGAAGATTCTCTTCAAGACTGTTAATAAACTGCTTCAGAAAAACAGACCACAGCGTTATCCCTCCGCTCCAAGCAATGGTGCTTTGGCCAACTGTTTTGCTGACTTCTTTAGTGAGAAAATTGCAAATATACATCGTAGCTTGAGTGAGAAGTGTGCGTTTGCTGATCCTACGCCATATCCGGATAATGTGTGCTCAGCTGAACTTTGTGAGTTTAATGAAGTCACTCAGGAAGACGTGAAAGCCTTTGCCACTAAGTCAATGTCTAAATCTTGCCAACTTGACCCGATACCAGCTTCCATACTTAAAGGCTGTTTTGAAGTGCTACTTCCGGTCATAACCAAGATTGTTAACTTGTCACTCTTGACTGGTTTTATGCCTGACACTCTTAAACTGGCCGAGTTGCTTCCAACCCTCAAGAAACCTGATGCAGATTATGAACAATACCAAAACTTTCGCCCGATATCCAATCTCCCGTTGGTATCCAAAGTCATTGAAAAGGCCATCGCTGACCAGTTTATCCATCATATTTCCACCAATTGTCTTGACGAGCCACTACAATCGGCTTATAAGTCGTATCATTCGACTGAGACTGCCTTGATCAAGGTGCAAAATGATATCTTGTGTGCCATTGACAATAGGCAGTCTGTCATTCTGTTGATGCTTGACTTGTCTGCAGCGTTTGATACTGTGGAACATTCAATTTTGCTGTCAAGGCTTTCGACGAGCTTTGGTGTAAAGGGAACTGCTCTTTCTTGGTTTACTTCATACCTTGCGTCACGTAAGCAGTACGTATTTGTCGAGGGATGTAAGTCCTCACTTCGCAGTCTGGACCGCGGTATACCCCAAGGATCAGTCCTAGGCCCCTTGCTATACTTGGTATATACATCCCCGATCGGGAAAATCATCAGGCGCCATGGTCTCAGTTATCATCTCTTTGCCGATGACTCGCAACTATACATTGCATTTACAACGGATTCTCGGGAAGAGATGGCAACAGCCAAGTATAAGATCGAGCAATGTGTTAATGATATTGACACCTGGATGATACACAATGGCTTGAAGTTGAACCAAGATAAGTCGGAGTTACTTGTATTTACCTCCAAATTTCGTGCCGGACCCTGCTTAGAATCTCTGTTAGTGGTGGACGAGCAAATTCGACCAGCTCCAAGTGCTAGGAATTTGGGTATCATACTCGATACATATCTGACATTAGATAAACAAATTAGTAAATTATGCAAATGCTGTCATTTTCATCTTAGGAACATTAGTAAGTTAAGGAAGTATCTCACCAAAGACTCCACCGAAATTCTTATTCATGCGTTTGTCAGTTCAAAGTTAGACCACTGTAAT
>JAOBAY020038862.1:0-13995 GCA_025331085.2 Zoanthus sociatus
ACATAATGTTGCCCGCTGAGCGCGTGGTTGCTGGGAAACAGCGAAACTTGTTCACGTGCGCGTGATGTCCTCTCGTCTAATAGGAGTACGAGAAAAATGGACTTTGATAGTTGGTATATAACAATACAATATATTGTGTACACGAAATACAATATATAGTGGGAAATATCTTTTTCCTCTAGGTGACAAGCGAGGTGTCCGTTATTACATCGCCACAAAGGACCGCCAAACTTGTGATGATGTATGCCATACATATGGCCACGTTTGCTCCGACACCAATCATGGACTTGCCGACCACCACACTGTTCTAGAGATATTCAAACGTGTTGGAATTAACTGCACAACATACAGCTACAGCAATGATTATCTTTTCTACACCGACCCTTCGTACGTCGCATCTGGATTTGAGAAAGGGATCTGCAGAGGATACATTGGTGTTCCACGGAGAATCGCTTGCGGTGGGGAGACCAAATCTGGCCTACGAAGACTCTGTCCATGCAAGGCACCAGGTATTTTGCAACTTTGCATTCTTCGCCAGGGCCCAGTTGTTCAAAGTTTAAGTTTAAAGTTTTAAAGCCGATTAGCGCTAATGCAGGATTAAATGTTTAACCCTATTGCCTTGTTTCCTACTATACATCAGGGCGTAGTTGTTCAAAAGCTGATTTGCACTAACCCAGGGTTAAATGTTCAACCCATGCTCTTGTTTCCAAACTTACAGAAACGGATTGAGCCGTAAATTTTTTTTGCATTGGGATTTTCCTCGGAACATTTGAACCGTAATTTATCAATATGAGAACCGTAAAACTTTCCTTAGAAAAAAAATTCTTCTTGTTTAGATGCTTAACCCACGGTTAAATTAAAGTTAATCTACCTTTAGACAATCTAGCCCTGTACACAGTTTTCCGGTTTTTGGCCTGATAATAAAGTTTTTCCTTAGAACGTCCCAGCAAGAATGTAAGGCTGAAAATGTTTCAATAAGTAGGACGAAAAAAAAAGCCGTCGTCTTATTATGGTATGGCGCCAGTTTACCGTGTTGGAGACTCGGGTTCAATTCTCGGCCGGACAGCACTCAGGGTCTTAAAAAGGTGCGAACTTTGCTATAACATCTGAAAAATGTTGTAGATCTTAGTGCCTTTTTAGATAATAAATTTAAAGCGTAGTTCCAGTCTCTAAACCATGGAGCCAGCGCTTATCTCCGGTTTCTGTATTGTAAGCGTATGAAAGTCTTTGAATCCCTTTGATGGATGGGTTACTAATTTATCTAATTTATTTACTTTGGCACAAAAAAATTAAATCTTTGTGTAACATTCTTTTCTGACAAAACTGACTCAGCTTTTTATCCTTCCGGGGTGGACAAACAGAGTACCAGCATTTGCGAGGTGCTACTGCAAGTGATTAGTGCCTCGTTGAGATGAGTCAAGAATTCTCATCTGCTTATCACTGCAGAAACCGGAGATAAGCGCTGCATGGATCCATGTGCCACTTAACTCGTAAAGGATTAAGTAATAATAATAATAATAATAATAATAATAATAATAATAATGTTAATAATAACAATAACAATAATATTATCTCCATATGATCAAATGCGCTTTATAAGCAAGTACAGAATTGACCGATTGACCGTTGAGAAACTTAGATCGCCTGCTACAGCGATAAATGTGTGTTGGTTCGTTTGTTCCGGTAGAAGGTCGGGATACTAAACCTACGGGTTAACGTTCTTATCCGAGAAGACGAGATGTTAGAGCAAAGGCAGCACCTTCTCCAGTGTTGGCCAGGCCGGGAATCGAACCCGAGTCTCCCACACGATAAACTGGCACCTTACCAATTAGGCTAAGCAGTCGGCGGTCTATCAAAATCTTGAAGTAGTTTCAGTTTATTTTGCCTTGTGATTATGTATTTTTACATACAAATTACAAAATATTTTAGATAGGCAAGGAAAACCACAAAAAAACCAAGAGGCTTACAAGTGATGTGGGTTTCCTGAATTACACATAGTTACTATGCTGGCTTACAGACGGTTAAAAAAAAAACGAAAGAATGCACACACACACGCAAACACGCACGTAAAGAAAAAAAAAACAAAAAAAAAAACAAAAAAAAAACAAACAAACAAACACAAGTATTTTTGAGCTTCGTCTTAAAAAGGGAGATGCTCCCAGCATTTTTATTATCAGAATTTAGCTGATTAAATAACAAAGGTCCCTGGAAGTGAATTGAAAATTTCCTGATGTTTGTTCTACAGGAAAAAGTGTGAAACGAGTTGTTTGAGTTTCTTGTATTATAACATTTCTTAACATTTCTTTTTAGATCCTAATGACTGCAGCAAAGGGATTGGGTCCTGCTTAAGGGAAATGGATAAACTTGGCTACACAAAAGATGGTCGCGTTTGCTTGTCACGAGGTGAGCTGCTTTCATGTGAAGTGATGTTTTCTTGTTTTTTTAGAATCAACTCTTGGTTTTCACACAAAAGACACAAAAAACAATAGACATAGCGCCCATGTTAGTGTTCTAAACAAAAGAAATAATCAACATGTACACCAACATGGCCGCCATGACGTCAGGTGAAAACCAGCAATTACAAAGGCAGTGTTTATGAAATTTTGTAATACTCAGTCAGTATCAGTTTAACATTGCTTAAAATTACAAGTTGCCTGGTTGCTTGGTTGCCAGATTGCTACCTTGTAGCCACAAGGTCCCCAGTTTGATCTTCGGTTTTACCAAGATTCGAATATTTGGGTGACTTTCTTTTCCGCCCGCGAGCCAACTCAGCTTTCCATCCTTCCGGGGTGGGTAAAATGAGTACCAGTGCTTGCTGGGAACTAACGTGTGACCAGGGGGAGTCAAAGACTCTCATTTAACACTATGGAAACTGGAAAGAAGCACCAAGTCTATGAACCACTAGGCTCGTAAGGGATTAGCTGTTAGGACGCTTTTGAGTAATCTAACAAACAAGCAATTGCAACAAACATTGAAAACATTTTTTTCTCATTATGTTCGAACTTGTACAACTGCAGTTTACTTGGCATTGGATGGAATCAAAAATACAAGTTCTGCAAAGATCGGAAGGTTTAGTCTCAACAAAGTATTCCTGTAGGCCAGAAACTGTTGGCTTCCAGTGCGGAAGTTAATCTGGAAAGTAAACTTGAATACGAAAACTACAACTTTTATACTTTCCAACTGAAGAGCAAATCGCATCTTAGATATCTATAGGAAAACTATGCATGAGCAACTATTTTGGAATTGTATATAGTTTTTAAAGTGGATGAAGCTTAAGCTGCACTCAGACATTTTTAACAAGATTATCTTATTGTTTTGTATTCAGTGTAATATTTTCTTTATTAAACAGAGCACTCACCGGAAGAAAAACAATTATTGACCGCTACACTTGATCCTAGTACATCAGAGCAACCTACCTCACCAGCTCGCCAAAACAACACATTTGAAGGTTAGTAGAGGAAACAGATGCTTCATAAACGACATCTTTAGTTAACAAACATGAAAGTGTTACCACGCTTGATGATACATATAAAGCTTTATTATACTGTTCTACATTAATATATTTGTTACTTAAGAGTTAAGGGTTTGTTATCAAAGTATTAATTCAATTAAACAAAATATGTCAATAAAAGTTTTTATTAGTTATAGTATTCTGTTTTTAAAATCCATGAAATTTTCAAAAGCAAGCAATTTCAACAAATCACGTCATTATATTGGCTTTTGTAACCATACTAACAATTGATTATTTACAAACAGTAAAGAATTTGATCCCGGGATTACCAAGGACAAATCCATTGAGTGGTTAGAGTGGGATTTGATCCCGGGTAGGAGGCAAACCAGTTGGTTATTTACAAAGAGTAGAGTATTTGGTTCTGGGATCATCGGGAACAGAGTGAGATTTGATTCCGTTTAGGAGGTAACCAGTTGGTAATTTATAAAGAGTTGAAAATGTGACCCTGGCATCACCTAGAACAAATCAAGTTAAGTGGTTCGAGTTTGGGATTGTTAGCCGGATCATCCCGTATTCAAAGTTCCTGACTCTGGCCACTGAACCACGCTGCCTCCAAATAGTGGATATTGTTTAAGGTATTTCAACTAATAATACGGAAGTTTTAATACTTTATTACTAACACTTAAATGTTATCCTTTAGGTACGGTAAAGAACGCCACAGCCTCCGGACGTGTAGAAGCCATCCCATTTGCTACAAAACAATTTCTTGCTTCATTTACCGGCGCGACCTTCAGTAATCCATATTTCAGGACACGTTCAAAAGTACTGTTAATTTTGTCAAGAGAGAATATAGCCACTCGTGATTTGCATACAACAACATCTAGTCACGCAGAGCTTAATGAAAATGTACCAAGAGGAAGCGTTATTTCAAGCTCAACAACGTTGAGTCACTCAGAACTTTATAATGAGTATGTATCAAGAAAAAACTTTGTTTCAAAGTCACTTCAGGGAACCGTTTTAACAGAACAAACGTCTGCTTTAATATCCCCGAAGAAACCATTTAGAACAACAATTATTTCTCTTTTTGAAATCAGGCCTGTAACGCGGAAATCCTCTCTGACAGTTAGTCAAGAACCGCAGAGCTTACATTCAAGAAGCTTTGTTGCCAGCTCGTTTTTAAGAACAGGGCTTTCTTCAGTTTCTCGGCAACCAAGGCTGTCTCACACGATGATAAGTGACCCTCGGAAAATCAGTGAAAAATATTCAACTATTCTAAGAATATTGACCTCAAAAAACAACACCACCACCGCAAAACAGTCGTCCACAATCAAGGAATCAAACTCGATTCAGTACAAATTGACAGAAATGAGGACTATTTTACCATCTTATAAGATAACATACTGGACAAACAGTGCAATTACTGTGTCCACAAAATATGCATTAGTTAAAGGAGTAAGTATATCGCCTTATACTGAAACGAAAATACCAAAAACAGTCATCAAAGTTATAACTAATTCATCCTTACTATCAACGTCTTCAGTGCATAGATTTTACACTACAAGCAACCAAGACTTGTTCACATCAACCATCTTGTCGCATGATTGGTCAGCTAGTAAGACAATTAAATTATCTCTGCACCCAAAAAATATTTTAGATCGAACAAAGTCCTTACCAGAAAGCGGTCAAATATCGTTCAAAAATGGTTTTGATGGAGTAAGCAAAACAACTTCTAAGATTGAAATCACCCCAACTATGATTCTGCGTACAACCAGCTTCTTAGCTACTCATATTGCAAAACACAGGATAAGTACCATTATTTATTCTGAAACCACAAGAAATATACCTAGACAGCTAAGCTCGGATTTCAAGGGACCGGAGTATACCGCTGGTCAAAGTCATAAAGATTTTAGGGAGTACCATACTACAAGCCAACCTGTTCCACTTCTGACACCACAGACAAAATTGCTTAAGAACACTTATAGCAACTATACAGTTGTAATGACTGGAAATCAAAATGAAAAACGTTTACAAAATACTCAACCGAGCGCTCAAGATCAAAAGAAAACATTACTTACTTTTACAAGTGGAGCTGAAATCTCAAAAGAGGCATCTTTAAGTAATGTGTCAAAATCAGTGCAAGTGATTGGTTCTTGGGTAAATATTCTTCCTAAACTGACCACTCATCTAGCACAAATCGTTTTAACAGATGTTGTTGATACTACAATTAAAACCGTCGTAAGGAAACCAACACCAACAAATTACATGTTTAAAACTTCTAATATTGATAAACAGTCTACAATACCAACACCTCATTGGTACGAGTTGTTACAATCTAGTTATCGTTCAAGTACTCCCATTGGAACCGTTTCATATAATAAAACAAAACCCACTCCATTGTTGTTAAAACATTCAAATCAGACTAAAGAAGGGAAAGTTGAAATTACGACTGGTAAATACAGTAGTAAACCTCACAAAACCATCATATCAAATGTTGAAGATTCTTTGTTTAAAAGGTATATTTACTCTTCCAAGAAATTTTCACTTGGCAGTAAAAACAGAATAAGTACTACAGAGGTAGAAGGAAGACTGAAATCCGGGTCAAGGAAACCAACCGACATGTCATTTTATGTCACAGGTACTTATAGTTATGACAGCTCTGTGACGACCACTTCCAAGAATTTTATGCCGACTTCTAGAGTTAGAAGAATATCCGAACACTACACCGACGAAAGCATTGGAATTGAAGCTGGGATGAGACCGATTGAAGGTACCACCTCAATGATTGAACTCTAAGCTTAGGAATTAAGAAACCTAGTGTAAGAGAATAACTACTTTTTCAACATTTTTTGTAAACGAAACATACAAACTACCACAAGAGAAACTAGATACCTATATATTGTCCATTATGTTTTGATTCTAACAATTTTGAATACTAGATGTTTCATAATTGCTTATAACTTTTCAATAACGTTTGGATAATGTTGTAATTATTCATTTACATAATTATAGTCAACAATTCAATTTATATCATTAACTGGTATGCTAAAGAAACTAAAATTGGGCACTACGGTTGTTAGCAGCCGTGGTTATAACGTTATAATAATAAAGACTTTATTTAGGTGTCAAGTCTTCTAGCCGGCCAAAGGCCTACTAATTGGGGACACCATCTTTACCATTCTAAGGTGGACGGAGACCTTTCACATAACAGGCATACACACATAAACATAGAAGTCTCCGAGGCCCTACGGTTTAACGTCCTTATCCGAGAAGACGCGAAAGTCTTCATACGGTTAGCTGTTTTAGTTTTATTAGACCTACTGATGACACACATATTAAGCAGGCTTGAGTTTCTCTCCATTTCCAGCACCAGCAACAAGCGCTTACCGCTCTCCTTGTTCTGTTCCTTAATGTTTTAGCAATTATAGTGTTTTGTGCAAAAAATTTCTTACGCAATTAAACTCATTAGAGACAAATTGATTTTATAGGTATAAATTTGAAATATTGCCTGTAATTACGTTTTCTCCGCACTAATTGTAGGCTTGGTTGTAAAGTGTACCGAAGAACACATGCAAGCTCAAATAAATCTGTCTCAACATCCAAACTTGGAACCTGATGACCTTTATCTCAACAGTAGGGAATGCAGATATTCTTTTGTCAGTGGTGCGCATGTCATTTTTGATATACCGCTGGATCACTGCGGCACAACGCACAACATGTCAGCCAACTATATAACATACTCCAATAGTATCAACTGGCTCAGAAAAGCTAACTCAAAAAACCGAGTCATATCCCGTGACCATGTTGTGTCTATTCCATTCCAATGCTCCTACACAAAAAAGCAAATTTTATCAGTGGTTTCGTTTTCGCCAAAAAGAAAGATTGCAGTGACATCGGAAGGTAAGAAGTTGTCGTTTTTATTCATGCAAAATCTTTAGCAACAACATGTTTCAGAGCTACGGCAATGCCAGTAGCTGAAAAGAACTGGGAACGAAGGTCAAGTCTGTCCCAGCAAAATAAAAACCTTAGTTAATGTAGTCTTTGGTGAGCTCGACTTAATTAGAAACTCCCCAGCAATTTTTTGCCCAAGTTTTTGTTTTGTGTTTTTCCTAAATATGAACAAGTTTTGCTAAGGAACTTGTTTTGCTAAGCTATGGTGACAATATTCTTTCAGAAGATGAGTTGCTGTCCTCTATGACGCGTATCATAGTTGACAGACTTGGCAAACCTTATATCTGTCCAAAACCTTCAATTGAATGATAGTTCTTTTAAATACACTGACAAAAAACCCACACGACATGCATTTTAAAGGCGGTGTCCGTCAAACCCAAATGATAATTCTATTATGAGTTTTTTAAAGCTAATACTAATCAGTAATAAATGAATAATTGTTATTTTAGATTTTTATTAGCTCCTTTAATTTTCCAAAGGAGTATATTAAAACATCTTATTTTGCCGTTTATTCAGGGGGCTTTGGTAATTTCACTTACCAAATGGATCTATATAGGAGCGACAAATACAAAAATCCAGTTAAAAGCTATCCATTTGAAGTCAGTCTCGGCCAAGAACTGCACATAGGCACCGAAATCATCAGCGGTGATAATCTCGTGGTCCTATTTATAAAGGATTGTTTCAGCACGCCTTCACCCTTGCCCAGTGACAAAACAGTATACACGTTTATTGAAAACGGGTAAGATAAAGAATAAGAAATGTAAATATGTATTATATGCTCTTTAAAATATTTCATTTTAATAGGCCTTGTCTAAAGACTGACCCGACTGACCCCCTTATTTTATTATCCTTTTGCCCCTTTATCTCATCATCCTTCGCCTTATTTCATTATTCTATACCCCACTTATCTCATCATCCCCCTTTCTTTTCCATATAAGTGCCACGAAGAGGCTAAAATGTTTTTTTTTTTATGGATTTCATGTTTTTCTCTTTCATATCTTGAATAATAAAGGTAATATCTATTTAAGGTTTTCAGTAGTGCTGGCGTCAGAGATCGAGTCAGATTGTTGTTAAAGCTCCTATTTTAATCAAATCTGAGTTGGAATACATTAATTGTAGATCGAGAAAAAAGCTGACGTTTCGAGCGTTAGCCCTTCATTACAACAAATATTTCCAATTCTCCAGAAGAATACCAATATACCCGAAAAGAAACGTACAAAATACCCCAAAATATAATTCATATAAAATACCAAAATTTTTAAAATACATGATATACTTTATACCAAAATAAAGAAAAATATAATACTTTATACCCAATTTTTAGCATTAACCTGGAATTCCAAAGCAGATGAACTGCTGGAATGCCGCAAAGACATCGGAAAGAAGCAAAGCAATACGATGAACACACTATTGGTGTTTTTAACAATTTAACAGCTTTATCAAAGAAGATTGTAGTTGGGTCGTCCTTATGTCATGAACCTTTCAAGTCTACTAAATTATTTTCTTAAGACACAACTTAAATACACTCCTAGCTGAGATTTCAAGAGAGGACTGATGGTTCCCGCTAAATTCACAGCAAATTAAAATACTGTATACCTAATATTAATTATCCCGAAATACTGTATACCTAATATTAAATACCCCAAAATACCGTACACCCAAAAACCCTGACCGAATGTGGTTGCAAAGTTTTAAAATTTTTAACTGATTACGCTAATTAAGGGTTAGAGAATGATGTGAGTGGTTTGTTTACAAGTACACGGAAGCGGTGAACACAGTGAACGAGAAATTTTAGTAATGCAATAGGCAAATCCGAGTGCTTATGAACAACTTTGAGTTCATTGTGTGGCTAGCAGTTCTAATCAATAAAAGGCAGAATGCAAAGAGGAATTTAGGGCTGCAGGAACCCTGGGTAGACTTTTAGATTAGCAAAGATTACCCAGAAAAATTTGTGCACCAAGTTGCAGACGTCATTAAGGTCAAGAAAGTTGTTAACCGTTCTGCATAAGGAGAGTTTGGTTAATCTTTTACTGCTAATTGATTTTGAATTTATAGTCAATAAGTACACAGTATTATCTGTTCCGTGTAAGATAATTCATAACGGCAAAGCATAAGTTACCTATACAGGCCCGTACGCAGGGGGGAGATGCTCGGAGGGCGCACGCACCCCTTCCCCTCCCTAACGGCCCTAAAGGTCCACAAAGTTCACTCGATTAAAAAAGTACTGAATAAAAGAAATGAAGTCTAGAATGGAAAACGATCATCAAAGCATATTAGAAGCAATTTTATCTAAAGCAATCTAAATAACAAATTAGAATAAAATATAATTTATCACGTCCAGCAAAAATTCCCTAATCACAAAGTTATTTTTACACAAAAATTCCTGCTTACGGGCCTGAATACAGCGACAGCAATCATACCGTATCTGTAGGTTAGTGTAAGAGAGTATATGCAATGTTTTATCATTTTTTATTGGTATTTTATATTTAGATTACCTACGTTAGTAACAAGGGAAAAGTAATCAGCAGTCAACATCTTGTTTTGCCAGAGTTTGTAATGTCAATTTTGAAAACAATCTTGTGAAATGATAATAAATGGGACGCTGCGTCGGTGTTTCTACAGAAACAGTTGTAGATAGATTTGTAAATTGTATACACCGTAGAATGGAAAAAAAGACTGACGTTTCGGACTAAAGTCCTTCGTCGGAGTGAGTGTGATTGACAGTTCATTTATCAATGCTTCTGACATATCAAAATTTATTCGCTTGCAGCGCTATCTAAACTGCTTTAAACAAAGATTATTTCCACCACGTTGGTAGATTTTTATTTTGATTAAGCGTAAAATGAATAATAAGGAAAACAATGCAAAGAATATTGTGTCAATATCATTACTTGAGTATACCGAGCTACGAATTAGTATAAAACGACACTGTTAATGTAAAATCTCGTAGAAAGCTCAGTTGACTCTTGTCTCGAGATCATGTAAGCCTTGCCAAGCATGGAACAACTATTTGTACCAAATCGAGTTGCTTAAATTTATTTTTCCTAACCGACCAACTCGCCGCCGTCCAACACTAGTAAATATGCTTACGTTTGCATTTATTTTATACTTTGCAGGTGCTCCAGAGATCCTACACTTAGATTCAACTACACTTTATCGTCTCAACAGCAATTTAGTATTGCTGCCTTTCGGTTCCTTAGATTATCGTCCCATGTGTACCTCCACTGCCACGTGGAAGCTTGTCACCGTAATGACACTAAATCTAGCTGCTACAGAGGGTGCACGGAAAGAAGAAGACCTCGTAGAACAATTAAAAGCTACAGTGGGATAAACCTTGATTTGTATCTGACACTTGGCCCCGTTACAACCTCCAAATCCAAAGGTAGTATGCTTTTTCACATAAATAACTTTAACTTAATCGTGATACTGGAGGGCGCAGTTGGTAAGATCTCTGCCTTCCGACCACAGGGTCCCCAGTTCGACCCCCAGCTCTGCAGAGATTCGAATATCTGTGTGACCTTCTTTTCCGCCTAAACCAACTCAGCTTTCCATCCTTCCGGGGTAGGTAAAGGGGTACCAGTGTTTGCTGGGAGCTAACATGCGATGGATTAGTGTCCCGTCCAGGGGGAGTCAAAGACTCTCATCCGCTTAGCACTACAGAAACCGGAGATACGCGCCGCCTCCATGGGCCACTTGGCTTGTAAAAGTTTTAGCTAATCGTGATACAGAGGAATAATACAGCATCGCGCGTGTTTCTAGACCATATTATTAAGATAATAATATATAACGCTCTGATGTAGTAGAACCCGAGAAAAATGTTTAGGTTGAGGAAAAACGAGGCACAGCGAGTTTTCTCTCTGCTTTTCGGGTATTCTACTCGTCATAGCAGTTTCTATTATTATTATTCTCTAGAAATACAAGCGATATTGTGTTATTCCTTTTAGAAAATAACTTCATTTCTATCCTTCTGTAAAACGTTTCTTGCGTTGCGTGCATGACGTCATTCCGTGATTTATGTTCAGTATATAAAATAGATTTGTAGCCAATCAGAGCTCGCGTTATTTCAGGATTATTTTTTAATTTGCCTTATAAGACAAGAGAGTTTTTTTTAAAAAAAAGATATCAATAAAAAGCTGGGTAAACTTAGCATTAGAGTATTTTTTAGATGAAGAGTTTTTGTGGATGGGGAAGTGAAATGTGCGTTGGAAGAGAATATCGGGGTTGTTTAATATGGTTGGAATGAGCAAAAGGATGCGTGTAGAGAGCTTGCCAAGTTGACTGGGTAATAGGAGGGAAAAAAAAGTCTGCCAAAGTTGAGTACATATGCGGAAAGGAGGTCGAAATTGTGAGTGAACAGTCTTCCACAATTGAGTAAACGGGAGGAAAAAAAATCGAGAGCTTGCCAGAGTTGGGTGATTGTAAGAGATTGCAGAGAAGGTTTATACCAGACTTGAGTGTAATAAAAGAAAGGAGACGGAGAACCGATACTAATGAAGAAATTACAAGAATAGAAGAAAACAAGGAGAAAGTGGGAGAAAGGTTGTCAGTGTTGAGCATGATCGGCGGGTTACCAGAGTCGAGTAACAGGAGGTGGATGATGTGAGTGTTTGGGTTCTATACAGAGACGATGGATTAGCCGCCTTAGACGCAAGCCCACGCGAGATCGAAAACACCAAGAAAATTATATGCAAACTATTCCGCGACAACAACTTAAAACTCACCATTGAAGCAAATAAGAAAGCCGTAGATTACTTAGACATCTCGCTCGACCTCAGATCTGGAACATATAAACCCTATATGAAACCTAACAACACACCTCAGTACGTGCACATATGTAGCAACCACCCACCATCAATCTTGCGCAACATACCTGAAGCAATAAACAAGAGGCTCAGCGACATTTCCTCCGACAAGAAAACATTCGATTCAGCTGCACCACCGTTCCAAGAGGCGCTTAAAAAGAGCGGATATAGCCACAAGCTAGAATTCGACCAGCCATCCAAGCAGAAACCAAAGCGAAGAAGAGGCAGAAATATCACCTGGTATAACCCACCCTACAGTGCGAACGTAGCCACCAACATCGGCCAAAAGTTCCTTAAAGCTGTCGACAAGTGCTAAAACAAAGACCACCCACCGCATGCCAAGTATTAAGTCTATCATAAATTCTCATAACAAGTCCGTACTGAATAAAGAAACCCGATCACAAGAAACAAATTCAGCAAAAAAATGTAACTGTCGAAAAAAGAACTCATGCCCACTATCCGGCAACTGCCTCGTGAAAAACGCCATATACCAAGCAACAGTCAGAAGAGCTGACACCAACGGAATAGAAAATAGTATTTCTGACAGTGAAGCCTGCGGAATTGGCAGAAATAGTTATTTTACCGGCACGGACCAGAGAACTTGGTCTGAGCAAGGAAAGGGATTATGGGTATCGAGTAAATATATAAAGGGTTAAGCTAGGTTCAGCGTTCACGTTAATTATCGTTTCGTGCTTCATCCATTTTGACCGACCTCAGTCCCCAGAGTTGGCGGCATCGCAGGTGGTTACCGCCACCAGGTGGGGGTATACGTTCCCTTTGTCCACAATGTGGTTTGGGTTTTCGTATCCGGCAGTGTCGTATTCTGTCGTTTTCTTGTCAAATAACAGTGTAACAGAATAGAGTGGAAATGTAAAATTATGGCCGCTTGAGACGGCGAGAGTGTAAAGCTGTATTGTACAATAACAAGCATTGACTCAATAAACTGCCTATTGGGTTCTCGCTGACCTACAGGCCCATGTATCTATTTAGTTGTAAAGTGTTTGCATGGGTAGTGTAGGTAAAATCTTATGTTGCCTTACTGAAAACACATTTAAAGTCCGCTACAACAACCACACTAGCTCATTCCGCAACGCGAGCAAGAAACACGATACGGAACTCAGCAAATACATTTGGCAGTCAAAGGACCTTAATGCAAATTATTCTATAGACTGGAAAATCATAAAACAATGCAAACCATATTCAAAACAATTCAGGAATCTGCATATGTTCGCTATATATTGGGATTGAAATTTCTAAAGTCAATGCTAAAAATAGGAAACAAAGAGAAGGTTGGTGGCAACACCAATTATGAACTTTACAGCCATTAGGAATGAATAACAGAGAGGAATTTAATTTTTAAACATTTATGCATGATTTAGTTAGATAGTTAAATTTTTCAAATAGTTTTTTGCCTTATAAATACCACATTGCACGTATAGTTTTATTGGACTAATCCATTTTACACGAGGGTTTTCTCTCCGTAGTTTTTTAACCTAGTAAGTATTATAGCGTGTTTTAGAAATAACACTTTAGGAAATTTTAGCATTTATCGCTTTACTTTATTCTATTATTGGTTGAGCTTGTATTTAATGTAACTTCATTTTGTTATTGATTTTTAGTACACCTGATGAAGAACATTTGAAATGTTCGAAAATTAGTGTTTCACTAAAGATTTGAACCAAGTTGGTCTCTGTTTACCGTTCCACCCACCGTTTGCTATATTTAACAATTATTCCAAGAGCGCGCGTTGGATATGAGATGGTAAATAGCCAACGAGGCGCGTAGCGTCGAGTT
>JAOBAY020038918.1:0-13986 GCA_025331085.2 Zoanthus sociatus
CCAACTCGGCGCTACGCGCCTCGTTGGCTATCTACCATCTCATATCCAACGCGCGCTTGTGGAATAATTGTTAAATAAAACATAGAAAAAGCGTGTTTTATTGTTTTTTGCCACCCGCATTCCTCGTGTCAATGGTTTTGTTAGAGATGGAGGAAAACATTTTATTTGGAGACACTTATGATGAAGTTCTCAGCAAAGCAGCAGAAAGTTTTAAAGGCGAGAGTAATTTATCAAATAAAAAAGAAATTAAACTGGGTCAGTTTGTGTGTGCTTTGTTGTTTCTACTCACGGCGTGTACATTTCCCTCGTGTTTAATGATAATTATCACAGTGTAATACACAGCTTAGGCTTCTTTATTTGTTAAATAAAAAAAAAACAAGTATAGAAAAGGATTAACGTCTAGCTGACAAAGCTTACTGATTGTTAATGTTCAAGATAATAATTGTTATAAACATCATCATAAATTTGAACTTTATATCTAATATTACTGATTGGTATAATTTCAATACATTAATTTGTTTGGGCTAAGTAAAATGATAAAGCTATTATATCGTACATAGTACCTGGTATTTGTGGAGTCATATATCAAATTAGCAGGTTTTTCAAAGTCCATAGATGTAGCTTTTAATTCATAATTGACTTCATTTTCCCCTGCAGCTGTAGTGAACCATTTTAACTTTACAAACAACACTACAAGATTACTGATCCATTGTGTACTATCGATTACTCTAGGATGGGATTTTCAAAATACATTATTTGGAGAACACAAATTAACTTTAAACATTTGATTCTGATTCTTTTGCTTCCTGCATTTTGAAGTACACAGTACATTTCAGTTTTCATACATGTTCATCAAAGTTGACTAAACAGAGTTGGTCAGTTACTAGTTCTATTCTTTTATAAAGCAAGGCCCTCACAGTTGTAATCAATTTTAATTTTAGCAAACCTTTTTTATCATTTGTGATCACAAACATTCTTCGGCTTAACAAGATGCATATTATTTTTAACGGTTTTATAATGAACACTAATATTCATCATTCAAATGGTCTTCCTTGTATTGAAGTTGAAATGAATTTCAATATGCAAACAATCAATCCTCACTCAGGAGACCGGTAAATATCAATGTCTCATGATCTCTGAACTCCTGCAATATTAAAACTATGGGGTTTGTAGCCAGGCATATTAAAAATTAAGTAAAAATTGGGATAAAAAAGTTGACCTGGGCTAAAAGACTATAAATTTTTTTTTAAAAAAATGTTGGCCAAACGTCATATGCTAAACAACCATTAAAGAGATTTACAGAGTGTTAGAATTGTCGACAGATAATCGGCGTGGAGACAAATATTGATACTAGAAGCTTGGCATTCCATACGAGATGCAAATGACATAAATCAACACGTATCGCTGCCAAACGTATATGAAAAATATTAGGAACTTTTAGAAATATTGTTACACATTTCATATTTACTTTGTCACACACTAACACTAATCACAGCGTTTTACACTTAAAACATTAATAACTTAGTAAATTTTTTTTAAGGTTTTTAAAATTTTTGGACATATTAGTTTGAAATTTAGTTAATTTTTATTTTTATATATACTTAAAATAGGATGCCATTTTTATCACACACTTATAACATATTTAGGAGTTTATTCCTTACACATAATCCCTTAGAGATTTAGTTTTTAACTTTTATATATATTTAAGTAAGACGCTGTTTGTATTTTGCACTAATCCATCTTTTGCTGAAGAAGGCTTCAGTTTGCAGCACGAAACGTCCGTTTTTTAAAAAAAATTTTATAATTTTTTAGCCATTGCTTTTATCCCTTTTCTACTTAATTTTCTGCAGCATTCTTCAGAGTAATATTACACAGCAATAAAGGAAAACACAGAGAAGTTTTTCACCTTTCTGGTATTGGTTTGAAGACTAGGGAAGAAAAGGCATCTTTGATTGGATTTCATGCCTTAATTTACAGGCAATGATTATGCTTCAGCTGTTTTTGGCAAAGGTAAATGCATATGCAAGAAAACTGCCACGAAATGGCCTCAGTTGCTCCAAACGTTTGTAAGTTTAGGGGACGATGGAGTGGATATCAACAAATGACCTTTTGTGCGCTGGCTATAATTATGGAAACATGCAGCCGTTCAGATAATGTTTTTGTTGTTAGACATGGGATATTACATGTATTGCAATTGCACTCTAACTCCAAAAGGCAAAGCCATAGACAGACCTATTAGCTTTGAAGCTCTTCGATACCACACTCATTTTAAAAACGGAAATTCGATGTCACTGATATTCCCGAAACTAAAAATATTCGTAAGAATAATTTCAGCCTAAAATCGGCCAAAAATAAGAATACCAATGACATTGAATATATATTCTAGCATGTTCTAGCTGTTTCGGATGACGAAGAATGTAATCGGATAAGATGACTAACAGAATTGCTTATGGATTGTTATTATGACTCCAATCTGTACTTGTTTTTATTGTTTACTCTGTTTTTTTGCAATAATTACGTTTAAATACATTTAAACTGATTGCTAGAATTATTATGAGATATAATATTTATAACTAGATCAGTTCCATTAGTATAAACTATATCAGCTCCTATGAATGACATCATCATCGCACGTGCTCAGGCATTATTATGCCAAATATGTAAGAATATCTTATTAAACATCTCTTGGCAATATTATAATCAAAATAACCAGTTTTGCATTATTTCTATCAAGTAAATGCGCTGAAATCATTTCAAAATCAATATCTATCGATATCGACCTGGCCCCCCGACTGCAAGCCCCCATATTTCACAAACGCAGCAGAAAACACCCGTTTACCAAATGTTCTTTGAAAAAAAAATTATAGCATCAATGACCTGTAGGTACACGCTTTTTTTATAAGAACCAGTAAACTTTACCGAGCCTCATTGTTCTTAATTTTTGGCTGCTTCAGCCTCGATTTGTTTTTAATTTGTTGTTATTTCTGTGAGCGGTTTGAAATAATAAGAAATCAAAACAAAAATAAAAAAGACAAGACATTGAAAAACAACGCTGATTGTCTGTATTTTGAGAAAATTTTTCTATTACATGAATATATTTGTTATTTGAAAGAACAGTAGATATAATAATAAATGGGAAACGGTGCTCCGATGTAAAGTTTTGACTGTATACATTACGAACGTAAATTACAAGATTCAGTAAAGTTTCAACTAGAAATATTTTCACTTCTTTCAACCAATCTGACCCTCATTGTTCTTATAAAGTTGTTCTTATAAAAATATGCGTGCACTTCAGTGGCACTGGCTCCATCTGAAGCGGTCTAGTTAGCTTCTTACACTACTTATTACGGCGATTTACACTGTTCAACGTACATGATCGCACATGATATATAACAATATCTTCACTGCCATGGACAAAGTTGGGTACAAAATTGAGTGTTTACACAGGTATACTGTGAGAACATATACTCGGGTAATTCCTTGCTTCAAGTGCCGCGAGAGGGGTGTGAACTAAGCCTGAGTAGGCGTTAAACGAGAAATAAATTAATGTTTTTACAACCGCGGTCTTCCTGTCTCCATGCAGTCACTGTTTTTTATCTTTTCAACTGAATTTTAGTTTAATTCTTAACTATTAACCACAAACTTTTAACTTACTTTTTAGAACACTGGGCGGCCCGTTCTTGCTGTTGGACTACAACTTAGTACAGGCGTCTAATATTCACAGCTTGTTTGAGTTCAGTGTTATTTTAGATATCTTCAATGCGTATTTGAAAGTCATCTAGAAAACTCGATTTATTTCAATTGTAAACGATCCTTTCAGCCAGTCTGTCTCAAATTATGTTTTGAAAAGATACGCTCACAAATTTGCCAAAAGATACTTAATTCATTTGAGAAGTTTTTATAATTACCAAACAATGTATTTATAAAAAACAACTGACAAAAATTGAAGATAAGAATTAAGACACGGCGTCTTGCAGACTAGCCAACGTTTTATTCCGTTCAAAGAACACGAAACAGTAAACTTAACTAACAAATGATTAAGAAAAACATTTAAAAAACATAAACGGCGGTAACCTTATTTTTAAAATCAGTGTTTTTAGTTTAAAAGTATACTTCAAGTTTTCGAAGATTTGATGAAAGCCCGCGTCATTACCCAATTATTTATTGGTAGCAAAATTCTTCCAACAATAAACATTAAGTAAAAGATAATAATATATAATTTATAAACACCATATTCAAGGATAAGTCGAGGAAATGTTTTAAAATCGTTATCATGCACATGGTACAAAGCTGCTTTGAAATGTAAGATGTAAGAATCAAGCTCCGTGTTTTTTGGGTTTTTTATACATGCCAAATGAATTAAAACGAATACAAGATATTAAATTACTAAACGAAAACTTAATAACTCCAGTAAACGACAAAACATTTTGCGTACTGATTTTTAAGGACAACACAATCTGCATGATTGATTCTGAACTGTAATCTTTAAATTATGATGGCAAAAACTTACCACTTAAAACGGAACCAGCAGTTTTCAAAAATGTCTCAAATGTCTTTTTATCAAATAGTAGAAGTTCTTTTACAATAAATATATACATGGATGAGCTTTTGAATCTTTTCTAATCAATGAATGCGTTGCAAATATATTTGCAACAGTAGCAAAATCTTGTGTGCGTAAAATTATAAAAAACCCAAGGTATCAATAATTTATGAATTGATAAAAGCTGCCCAATGTGTCACTTTAATTTAGTTTGCCATTAAGGGGTAATTGTTTTTTGTTGAATTTTGAATAACTTGATTGTACAAAAGTTTCTAAGCTTTTACTTCAATTGTAAAACACACGCGATCAATATCTGTCTTTTTTTAAAATATGTCAGCCAATCAGTGAAAGAGATGGCCAGCCGTAGTTTGGCATCACCAAGGTATTTTTGCAGGGCAGAATATTGAAGCAGTTAAAGAATTTTTCTGTTTATTTTACGTTTTGAACATTCACCGAGTGAAAGCTTGAAGTCTTGTTTATTTGGATCCCAAATCTTGCGGTGGCACGACCTTTCTCCGATCACTTTAACTTTAGGTGTTTGTTAGCAAAATCTCCAAGATCTTTCGTTTCGTGAGACTCGGTAGAAAAAGGGTAGCTGCTTAGCTTAATTTATGATAAGTAATTTGTTCAATTGTTATTAAATTGGACAATTTCCTTGCATTTCCCACGAAGCACCTGTGCTCTCGTCACAAACATAAATAGAGCATAGTACTTACTAGTACTAAGTTAAAGTACTTGGAGCCAATGCAACTTGACACTGAGACCGGATATTTCTTTTTAAACCAACTATGAATATATAATTTATCTTCCAAGGCCTGAGGAAGCCTAAGGCATAAAGAGAATGAAAAGTCATTGCGACATAAGCAACTTAAATAAATTCAGGGATACAATTTTAAAACCACAATTCTACATTGAGTGTATAGATTCAACAGTTCCTTTCACCATTCCCCGTTGCATTATTTCAAGGTAACCTCAAAGATGTACTTTCAACCCAGCTTCATAAACAACGCCTGTATATACGTGGGGAATGTTTGCGAATGTCTTTATTACTAGTACAGGGGTAGACGTTACGGAGCCCGGGAAGTGCCATTTGCAAAACCTGTCCTAATTTAGTTTTGTGAGGTTGACTTTTAGGGTCATGAGACTTATTTTCATTTTTCTTGAGATAAATTTTGTTTTCGTAAGTTGTAAATTTGTTTCGGTTTGTTTGGGGTTTTTTTTCGTGAGTTTTAACTTGCTTTCGTGAGTTTCAATTTTTTCGTGAGTTTCTATTGTTTTCGTGAGTTTTAAATGTTTTCGTGAGTTTTAAATGTTTTCGTGAGTTTCAGTTTTTTGTGTGTTCCAATATTTTTCGGCATGTGCTAAAACATGGACTGGACTTTGGACTTTGGACTTTGGACTCTGGACTTTGGACTCTGGACTTTGGACTCTGGACTTTGGACTTTCAACAAATTTATATTCAAAAAAATTAGAAATGACTAAAAACACATTTATTTGCATATTTATCTTTGCTTCAGTTAATTATAACTTATTATTATTGTTTTTAATTTCTCGATGCACTTCTTGTTAATAATTTTTAATTGAATGTAAGCGCGTTGCTTTTCAAATGAACAAAAAACAATATTATTATTATTACTATAATGTTTCAATTTAAAAGAAAAAAATTAAAATTAACAAATTAAAATGTTTTGTTTTCATTTTTTCTCGTTTTCTAATAGTCCTTTTTGGTTGAACCTATTCAAGATAGCGAAGCAATCCCATTTATAGACTAAAGTAACACCTTTCCAGCGCTTCTGTGGATGCTGTTGTAGCAGCGCTGTCAGCTACTGACGGATATAACACAATTACTGGCATTATACTCATGAGTGCCAAATTCAATGTTTTCCACTACCGCGTATTAAAATTTGAATTTTGTTTCCCGAACTCCACGGACCCGTATTAGGACCCGTCGTTTATTAATTTATAATAAGTTAAATTATAATAATTTATAAATCTCAATTTCTCTTGTGATGCTTTTTGCAATTAGGCATGAAAAAAACGTTTAATTTTAATTTTATTTAAATACTTGTTACAGGGAATTTCCAGTACAACGAACAACAATTTTGTTAATCTACAAAACTTTACATCGAGAAATATTTACAGATGAGTAATTACCGCATGAACGTGTATAACTTGATTGCTGTTCAGCTAATTTGCTGACGTTCACTATTCACTGAAACAGGTTTTAAATATATTAAAATTAGCATTCAGAAAAAAAGTAGCCACCCGAATGAAGTCTGTAAAATAGTAATGTAATCGTGTAAAAAGCTAACAAAATTCTAACTGGGCTAACAGTGTTAAACTTGGTTTCGTTAATTCCAGCATTATGAGAGACACCGACTTTCACGCTACAGATATCGTTATCCTAACCTGTTTTCACAGTTTTTCAATTCACTAATACTCTGTTTTATATTAGACCCCTTCTTTTCTTGTAGTCTTCAAGGTTAAGAGACCTTCGCGGGGTATCTGTTCTATCTGCATTTTGATTCCTGGGTGTGGCCACAGCCGGTCGTGTTTCTAAAAGAATACTCTGTTAGAAAGTATATTGTTAACAAGCTCAGTATGAAATATATATTTACTTTCACTTTCAATTTTAAAACAAACTTTTAAATTTGGAATACATAATTACGCAAGTTCTAGTTGGGCAATAAATATGAAAAACGATTATTGCGATTTTTAGGATTTTCTCACATTGAGTAGATCATTGCAAAAATCGTTTACAAAGTTCATGATGCAAACCTAATCACGACATTTGATGCACAGTTTTGAGTGGCAATAATGTACCCACGAAAAAAGGACCCGCTTCTAACAGCTGAGGGTTCATCGCTGAGGGCTTGGTTGTTCAAAATTCAAGTAGCAATTGCTTCTCTGGGAAATGGTAAACAATCAGTTAAGAATACTGTTTGGATTTTAAAGGATAAAACTTGTTAATGTTACATTCAAAATCATCCGCTACTCAACTCAATTTTTCCTAGAATCTCAATCATGTCTTACAAAAACGCACAGTCTTACAAAGACTTGCTCGTACGAGCGCAACTTTAAAGCAGACATAACACTTAAGGCCGCCACACACTAGACGATTTTTTGTCGCAAGACCCCCGATTTTCGGTTGGCCGACGAAAAATCGTGAGCGTGTGTGGCAAATTACGACGAATTACGACAAGATTTTTCGTCACCGACAAATATTGTGCATGTTTGATCTGAAATCGTCAGCCGATAAATTACCGGCTAGTGTATGGCGGAGCACGACAAATCCTCAAATGCAGAATTATTCAAACAATAGCGAAGCAGTATTTGCCACGTGATCACGCTGGAAAATTCAACATCACGAATACAAGGCTCTCACGCGCGGGCCGGGGCACTGGGCTCGATAAACAAAACCTGCACTCAGTGATGTAGATATGTTTTGCAATAGCCAGTCAAGAAAAAATTATAGGCGGGCATGGATTTAATCTTTAAGATTTGTTAGAAATGAAAACTTCGTATTATTTTCATTCTAAAATAGCCGGTCACAGAGCCAGAATAGCCAGTCATTCTGACCTTGTACCGGCTATTATCTACATCACTGACTGCACTCTCACCACAAAAAATCGGTCATTGTGTGATGAGCTTCGATCAAGACAATTCCTTGGCTGACAAAACATCGCGAGTCTTGCTAAGAAAAATCGTCTAGTGTGTCGCGGCCTTTAAAATAAAAATTAATTGAGAGCAGCTAATAGTTTACGTATTCAAATTATGAGCAAAGTCGCGTAGGCCCAACCCCTGGTTATAACTTATATCTTCTTTGTTTTACGTCACACACCCTTCAACCTATATAACGTTGGAAAAATTATGAAAATCGCTAAATAATCGTTTAAATTGTTTTTTTCGAAATTATTTTTGTAAGCTAGGACGAACTCGTTAGTTTAGACTGAAAAGTTTTCCTTTGCAAAGTTCCAACTAACAGACATTTTAATTCCTGGAAATTTTTTTTTGTTGTTAAAAAATAAGTTTAACTTAAATTCTAAAACGATGTCAGAGATTTTTGATTGTGTACGATATTAACTTTTTTAGAGCTGATTCATCAGAACTTTAAATTTTGAAGACTCAAATGCTTAGAATTGGCTTTATAAAAAATAATTAAATTGAATTTCCAAATTTCCTGATACAGTTTTGGAGTTCACGATATAAAACTTTTGGCAGTGACGATGGGTAAAAAAAACTGATTGAGTTGTAACTTTTTATACAGCTGCACGTAGTGTTAAAATTTATTTCGAGGGAAACGCACTTGAAATAACATCGCCAACTGTTCGTTTACTTCCGGTAACAGTTTCATTTATTTGAAATATCTCAAGATTAGCATTTGAAAACAAGTTTTTGTTACTTTGAAAACTGCTTTTAAGGACAAGTGTTCCCTATTAAAAAAATAAAATTTGATACGTTTTTGCATTTTAAAGTGTACCATAACCTTAATCCTAACACTAAAGCTAAAATCTTTCCTTGTAAGGTTGAGAACAAAAGCATGGAATAAAAGTTTAACCCTGGCTTAGTGCTAATCGGTTTTCGAACAACTAGGACCGGAGCAATATACCGCTATTCTAGAGGTCGCTGATTCAATTTCATATATAACTTCGACAAATCATGCGAGAAACATATCAATGATCAGTCTAATAATATATAATATGTTTACTTTATATTATAGTAATTATAATCAATAGAAAGTAAGTGAAAGTGTGAAATATAAACTTTAAAATCAGAGATGTATTAACTAACAGTCACAACTTGGAAGTTACAATGTACTGGAAAAAAAAAACGACTTGCCAGTGAGAGCCCTAATAATTTAGACATGCCTCGGGTAAGCATTAAGTGACACAGCTAATTAAGTATAGAGTGTTTTCAAACTAGACTAGTGATAAATATATTTTTTAGACACAAATTATTAAAGTAATTTATAAAATAGAATAGCTGGAAGCTCTTACCAGGGGCGGGAAGGTCAAGATCAATTTTGATATCAAAATTATGTGCAGAGAATAAATCCTCTGATTGAGATGACTTCCTTTCGAGAACTGGCGTTTCTCGAATTGCTTGAGGGGTTGTCAGCGCGTCCAAAAGGTCGATATACTAAAGTGGAAGCCAAATGGCCAGTATCAGTATAATTGTGTAATCATACGTACAATCACAATAGTAAAAAACAATCTATATTAATATCTTTATTTGTTTAAAAAAATAAATGTATCACACCATCATACTAAAAGTAGATAATCTTATGAATTATTTTAAAAATAAAGTACTTTCGTGGTAAGCTGTATACAGTGATATAAGCCTGAGGCTGATACAATTATCCCGAAACGAAATCGAGGGTAAATGATATACTGTGACAACATTAAAACTAAACTTTCAAACTCTCAACATGTTTGTGTTGTAAAATGACTGTTTAACTTATTGCTAGGAACATTAAAAGAAATGCAAACTTTGTACTCTGTTGTTTACGGCATTTCTTTACTTATGATATTCTGCCCTGCAAGAAATCACGTGGTCGAATCTAATCAATGGTGATGCGTGATTTAATATTAAGAATTACTGTCGAATTTACAATGAATTTAAGAAACTAGTAAATTCCAATAAAAATAACTAGTAAAAAGTAATGCTTTAAAAAGTTATAATACTTGTTTCCAATTGTTACATTTGCTTTATTGATAACATCAAGGCATGCAGCTGAGAATCTATTGTAGACAGGTATCAAAAGCTAATGATCTAATAATGTAGAGAATTCCACTCTGATATCGGAATACATATTATACTTGAATGACT
Source organism: Zoanthus sociatus (assembly GCA_025331085.2). Taxonomy (NCBI): domain Eukaryota; kingdom Metazoa; phylum Cnidaria; class Anthozoa; order Zoantharia; family Zoanthidae; genus Zoanthus; species Zoanthus sociatus. The sequence goes on from JAOBAY020038918.1 coordinate 10,370, forward strand.
GACTTTCGATAGCTCTTCTTTCGGTAAATAAGTATTAAACATTCCTCTTTTTTAATAACTACTACATAACAGATCAACTTATACATTAACGTCAGCCTGTTTTTTATTCTTCGTCTTATTTCAAATGTGCCCCATTCTAACTTTGCAATCATGTATGTAACACGTGCTTAGGAAGGGCATGTACCATGCGCAAATGGCACATAAATTCCAAATATTGCGCATTAAAAAGTCCATTAGCAGGCCTAGATTGCACCCGCGTCCCAGGCCATTCCCACAGAACCTGTGTGAATTTCCGTCACAATCTCTTCCAGTGGTAGATGTTTTTGGATCGTTTTAATGTAAATTAGACACAATCCACGATTCGGCAATCGTTACAATGTGGCTCACATAGCACAAAGCAAAATAGCGCTAAGGTCTTACTTGCAAAATCTAATGATTGTTGTTGTCCATTTAATAATCTGCTAAAAAAATTCTGTGAACACAGCTGCAGCCTTGGTATTACCCTATATAGTGATACATTAGGTTATATGGGTATGAGATGTTGCCTAATGTATGAGATGTTGCCTAATGACTAGACTCGCCTCTGACGATCACTCAGCCATTACCCAACATCTAAATAAGTGCACAGGTTTTTGAGTTTTTTTCTAAATTTGCATAGTTTTCCTGAGAGGCTTAACAATAACAAAGGTGTTATTGACCGTAAGAGAGCCCTGTAATCACCAACACGCGCATTCTGGCCTTCAATACTAATTTTCTTGAATCCCTTTTTATTAAGAAACAAAGAACTATTTGAAACACTGGGATAAAAGCAGCAACGGAATTAGCTTTATTCTAATTTGCATCTCCTTATTACTATAAATACACCACGCTATATACTGTACTTGGTTTAGCTTGATAATGGTTTGAATTAAAACCGAAATATTTCAACTTACGATGTTGTGATTTACTTGAATTTCAAGTATTTTATTATGTTCATCGGAGTTATTTTCATTTTGTTTTATCTGTATTATTAGGAAATTATTAGGAAAACAGCTGGCACATGCGAAGATATCAAGGCATGTATCAGTAAAGCAGGAAAGGCATTCACATTGCTAGGGCCACACATCTTCCCTATCATTGAAAACAAAGCTGAGGTTTTTTTCTTCAAACGTCACATCAGTATTGTTATACGGATCCGAGACCTGGAGACTAAGGCCTCGTCCACACTACACCGTTTTCAAACGAAAACGGAACTGTTTTATTCCGGATACGGCTATCGTCCACACTACAACACCGAAAACGATGACCGAAAACGGATCAATCCGAAAACGCTCTCCAGAGTGGAACGATTTGAAAACGATACGAAAACGATACGGTCCACACTTCCCCGTCCACACTACACCGTTTTCAAACAGTTACGTTTTCCTTTGAAAACGGTGTAGTGTGGACGAGGCCTAACAGCTACGTTTATAAACAAGATCCAGGTGTTTGCAATCAAATGCTTACGGCACAATCTCAACATTACATGCCCTAAGAAGATAAGAAATGGGGTTCTATGGAAACAAACTGAACAACAGCCCAAAGAAGCAGAGATAAAAAAACAGAGATCTTGAAGATGGATTGGACATACACTGAGGAGCGAACATGGAAGTATCGCCAAAGATGCGCTGGAGTAAAGCCGACAAGAAAAACGGAAGAGAGGGCTCCTCTCAGAGTTGGATGAGAACATGCATGGCAGAGCTGAAAGCGAAAACATCACATGAACAGAATGCAAGTAAACGGCAAAGAACAAAACAAGGTGGAAAGCACTAGTGGAAGCCCTATGTTAAACCTAGGAACGAAGAAGACAAAGAAAGAGAGAGAGAGTAACCTAGTCATTATAAACTTGATAAATTAGTTTTCTGGAGAAACGTGAAAAAATGGAATGAACTTGTTACATAAAATATAACAACTGAGGAAAACCATGCTGCTCACAGGAAGGATGACTGTCAAACATGTTGCCCAATTCTATTTTAGAATCACAAAGAATGAAATGTCAAGACAAAGATCTCAAAATTTCTGCTAACGAGGCAAACAATTATGTTTCTACCTACAAGTGCGTGGATGTTCACCTCTACTAAACATTAAACCTTGCTTCTCATTTTCAAAGAATCTATAAGCGAGCCACAGGCAGAGTCAATCTTTTATGTTCAATCCGTTCTTTAATTGACTAAAGATGTGCCGAAACGAATTATAAGACTATTATCCTATCAATTTTTACTTATTGTGGAGCAGTTTGCCTTAGCTTTCCAGATTCACTGAAAAAATCAATTCAAAGCGTCAAAATTATTGGCAACAATTTATCAAATATCTCATCTATAGACAGCTTAATCAAGCGCAAAAGCTGCCAATTTGTTTATGACTGTCTGGAAAACAATGTCTACAGCCCCTTCAAGAATTACTTCGAAATATTAGCCCACTCTAAGGCCACGAGGAATAATGGTATTTCAGTGAAACTACCTAAAGTTCGTTTATCCACCACTAGTCACCTCAACTTCGGGGGATAATTGATGATAATGGAAACTTTATTTTCTTATCGATACAGTTGTAAATCTCACTACGTATAGGCAATAAACAACTCGCTACTTGAATTGTTACATGAGTAATATAGTATCAATGTTTATTTACATGGAATAAAAAAAAAATAATAAAATTAAATCAAAAAAATAATAAAAAGAACAATAAAAATTTAGAATTTTAGTAGCTCTGGGCCATCCCAAGTCTTATTTCTGCAGCAAAATATAAAATATGTTGCTCTAATTATAAGATTAATTATTTTTTTAACAATATAAAGTTGATTAATAATAATAATAATAGCGATTATAATAATAATAATAATAATAATAATTATTATTATTATTATTATTATTATTGTTGTTATAAAAGTGGTGTTAGACAATAAATTAATTTTAGCAGGCTAATTTGAAGGAAGATAAACCAATATCAAAATGTCCGTTATTATTAATAACAATAATAATATTGTTTTTTATTTTTATTATAATACTATTGCAGTCTAATTAAATGAAAAACTCAACAAACAAAAAAAGCTCATTGTCAGTTATTAAAGAACAGAATGGTATTCTAACGTCAAAGAGAATTCAAACGATGCCCAATATAGAAATCTACAGAAATTATGAACTAAAACACTTTTTCTAAATAAGAATGAGACAAAAACATCATGATTCTGAACTGTCAATACATCATTTGCGATTTTTTCCTTTGAAGCCAATAAACCTCCGAATTTCAATTATGTAATCTCATCCTGCATCATCCAACTAAAACAAAACCAGATTTTTTCAAACAGACGAATTCCCTTCCTACATGGATCATTACTTAAAACACTAAAACTATATACAAAAAAATACAAAATTAGAAATTGGAAAAATATATGTAGGATGGGAGTCAAAGCTATGCCCCTGTACATTCCAAAATTTAAAAAAACTAACCCTTCACACGAGATCCTTTTGGCCTGTAATCAGTACATAGCACTTTTAACAGTTCAGTTGCTTTTTCTGGTACCGCATTAACCAGACTTTTGCCATAGTTCTTCATATTTCGCTCTGCCTAAAATTTAATAATTGCATAGCTTTTATCAATAA
>JAOBAY020038949.1:0-13985 GCA_025331085.2 Zoanthus sociatus
TACTATTACTATTACTATTACTATTACTACTACCATTACTATTACTATCACTATTACTACTACTATTACTATTACTACTACTATTACTATCACTTACTATTACTATTACTATCACTATTACTATTACTATTACTATTACTACTACTATTACTATTACTATCACTATTACTACTACTATTACTATTACTATTACTATTACTACTACCATTACTATTACTATCACTATTACTACTACTATTACTATTACTATTACTACTACTATTACTATCACTTACTATTACTATTACTATCACTATTACTATTACTACTACTATTACTACCAATACTATTACTACTACTACTACCATTACTATTTTTATAACTACTGCTACTACTATTACTACTACTACTACTATTACTATTATTATAACTACTGCTACTACTGTTACTACTACTACTACTATTACTATTATTATAACTACTGCTACTACTATTACTACTACTACTACTACTATTACCATTATTATAACTACTGCTACTACTATTACTACTACTACTACTATTACTATTACTACTACTGTTACTATTACTATTACTATTACTATTACTACTACTGTTACTATTACTATTATTGTTACTATTAATTTCTGTTACTAATTTAGTAATATAATTATCATTATTAACATATTATTATAGCTAAATCCTTTACGTGCCAAGTGGCCCATGGAGCCAGCGCTTATCTCCGGTTTCTGTAGTGTTAAGTGGATGAGAGTCTTTTTGACTCCCCCAGGATGGGACACTAGTCCATCGCAGGTTAGCTCTCAGCAGATGCTGGTACTCATTTACCTACCCCGGAAGGATGGAAAGCTAAGTTGGCTTAGGCAGAAAAGGTCACAAAAATATTCGAATCTCGGCAAACTGCCGGGATCGAACCTGGGACCTTGTGGTTGGAATGCAGAGCTCTTACCAACTGTGCCTACGACGTCCGCCTAACATATTATTATAGTCCTTATAATGCTCCATCCCTCAGAGATAGGTTTGCAATTTAAAAGTAAAGTGAATATATTACAAATATATATCAATGTATGTTGTTCAGTAGTATGTTATGAAGACTAAACAACTGTTGTTTCACATTTGGTATGATTCATTTGATCTGAGCCTTATGTCGTAAGCGAAACACACTCCAGTAGCATTAGGCCACACTTGCATTTCAGAAAAAATTGAACTCATTTAATCATGAGACTGCTACGTCGCCGGTGTGTGGTGGTACCTGATGCTGTAGTGGTTATAGCACTCCTTGCTAGAGAACAGGGAGATGTGGGTTTGATTCCTGCTCGGGGTATATACCAATTTTTCTGACAATTATTTATTTTGAATATATTACGTATCACCCTAGTGCTAAACTAAGCAGGATTATACTTTGTCTGTGAACTAGTGAAAGCACTAAACATCAAACCGACGTACTGAAAACCAGGCTGTGTGCTTTATTAGTCCATAATTTTTTGAAGAGTACACCATCAGTAAGTGTACATACACTAACATACTTACTTTCGAATAGCAGCAGGAAGGAATTGTTTTACAAGGACAGTCAGTATACCACTGAGGATTTTCTCCCGGTTATCAGCCAAGAATTGGTACTTGAAAGACCGGTTTTGCCTTTCCACACCATTGTTTGTGTTCAGCTTGACATTAAACCTGTTCTTGCGATATGCCCAAACCCATCTCTGAAAACAGATACAGTGTATGAAGGATTTGCAATTGTAAGTATAAACATGCTCCGTGACGTTGAAACCTTAAACTAGGAATCACTAACTAAAGTCATTTTGAAGACTTTTAACTTTGAAATTAAGACAAGGTTATCTCTAAGCCTTACTCTTTTTGTGCTTACTCAACTTAAACTGAGATTTTCACAGGCAGGAGTAAATATCGTTAATTTTAGAATGCTCATTAACATTATTTAAAATTCTTCAGAAATAATTGTTTAAGTCTTTAGTTTGGTTTATAAAGTAATTTTAAAATTACTTTAAAAGAGAGGTCTAGACCCATAAAATCTCATCAAAGTTTCTGTTTCTCGATCCCCTCCCTACCTGTCCCACCCTGTCGGGTTTGTGTAGGTTCCTATGAAAAACTGTTCTCCTTAACATTTTTAAATTTATGGGAACTCTGTAGTTTGAGTGAGTTTACCTCCTTGTGGGGAACCACTTTTTACCCAGCCACGACTGAAGACAGTTGTTGTTTTTGTAATAAGACTCCGTTTTCAGTGTTTCAAGTGAGCTGAAAAATTCTTTCTCAGTCTCAGCTTTTGCTAGTGATCTAAGAGCTTCTATGGCTTTAGGCTTGTCCTCTTTGCTAACGTGATGTTTGCTGTGATTAAACCACCTTCCCCACGCTTGTTCTCGATGGAAATCACAAAGGTATACTAAGCATTCTGTAGGAACAGAGAATTAAAATGTTGAATTATAGACTAATTTTATTTGTTGGAAAAAATATATATTGTAAAACGTTTTCGTATAATGTTTGGTAATTTGCATGTAGTTAGGTTTTGTACGTGCTAATTTATGTCACTCCCTATAGGGAAAGAGTTAAACAACGAAATGAAAACGTTTTAAAATTTTAAAGTTTTTTCTGACAATAATTTTAGCCTATAATTCATTTTTAAGAGCAACATTATGACAACAGGGAAATAAAAATTATTTACCAGATTTAATTGATTATAAATTAACACCACTTTAAAATCAGTGTGTGCCTGTCTGGCTGAATTTTGCTCATCAGGACATGAAATCCTTATTTTACTGCAAGTCTGGCTGAATTTTGCTCATCAGGACGTGAAATCCTTATTTTACTGCAAATGTTACCAAGATCTATACACTAATTATACTTAACATAAACTGGAAACAATCTTTTAGCAGAGTACAAATCTGTAAATTTGAGAACAGGAAAAATGCTAGATTGCATATTTAAACTTACTTACTGTATTATATTCTCAACAAAAGATGAGAATCACAAATGTATAAACAGTTACTTTTTGAGTGAAACTGAAATTATACAGTGTTTGGAAGTCTTTGAAGCGTTTTGTGTAGAACGGCGAGATTTCAAAAATACTTAAATGAGAAACAAAGAAACGTATGAACTTCCTCATACATTTCGTAATTTATATGTAGTCGTTCGTGATGTCTATGATTCGTGCAATTTTGAGAGCTTTCAAAACAGCACTTGTGCCCATAAATCATGGAATGTACTCGCATTCGTACGATTTCCAATAGATATGGCATTCATTGTTGAAAAATTGCCTATTACAGATAAATGTAACGATTTGCAGAGCTGTAAACTTTGATCAGTAAATGACAAAATGAAATAAATAATTCTAGTCTTTTGTGACTGACATTTATACAACTCTCTATTCTTTTAAAAGAAACAGCTTTTAAACATATTCAAAAGCAATTTTTATTCAATGGATGCAATACTTTATATTTATAAGATGTCAACTACAGCTTGGATAAATATAAAGTATACATGGAGTTATTTATCAGTCCTATAGACTTACAGTTACAAACCTTCAAAACATTTTTCAATTGCATTTATTTCAGCCTCGCTGAAGTCGACCATAAAGAAGGGTGGTTTCCAGGATGGGTTCCACTCCTTGAATTTCTGAAGAGCTTCATATATCGCAGAAGCATTTTCATGTTGCACCACGAAGCATCCAACAACACAGTAATCCACATTTGTCTTCACACAAAGAAAGAACATGGGAAGGGCATATCTGCTGGTCTTGTATGTTGCATCTAAGAGGCATATTTCTGTGCCGTACCTCGCCAGTAACTCGCGCTGCCACTCTGTTTGATGTACAAACAGGAGATCCTCAGATGGATCGTGATTTTTTGGGACGTTTATATGGATGACATCATCATCGTCACCATCATTTTGGGAAGCCTCGTCATCACAGTTCTCTGCGTCCCTTACCTCTTCATCCTGGCTATGTTTTGTGCAGGGTCTGAAAAAGAAATTATCTTTTGGGCTGATTTCCTGCCATTCCTGCACTTTTACCTTCAAGTTTTCCTGATCAATCCGGGAATGCCTGTTATTGACAATAGCATAGTACATATGGTTTCTGATGTCAGTGCTTGTTGGGTAGAACCTTCTGTTAGTTAGAGGGGGTGGTGTTTGGCCACAAAAAAGTTCCTGTTTTACGTACATGCTAATATGCCTCTCCATTTCCGACACTCTATTCACCCCAACAGCAACAAGTTCGTTGATCTTTTCAATAATTCTTTTATCAACTGGCTGCATAATCCCACCAAATTCCTGTAAGAAATGTAACTTGTAGTTAATAATCGTTATAATAATAATAATGATAATATTAATAACAGCTACTCACAAATATTTTTATATATTAATTATGTTATTAGTAGAATTAGAAGAGACAGACCACACAACATCGGGATCACGATGTGCATGGGTTCTTTTAAGTCCCCTGATAGAGTGTTGGGAGACTGGGCCTACTGTTTAACTTATCCGAGACAACGCGAAGGTCTAACAGTTTGCAGATATTAGAGCAAAGGCAGCACCTACTCCTTAATTGTTTTAAGACCCTGAGTGTTGGTCCCGCCGAGAATAGAACCCGGGCCTCCTGTATGGTAGACTGGCACCCTGACCAACTGGGCTAACCAAACGGCGGTTAGTTTATCCAATGCATGCATTTTGCTGGAGGTGTTCTAGAAAAATAACTTTGATTTAAAGCGTGTAAAGGATGGCAAATACCTCTCCCACTGGGTGATTTTTGTGCTCTTCAAGCTTAGGAAGATAAACATAGATGCGACGTTCCCGCTTTAGAGTGGCACTTGACTTTGTTAAGGCTTCCCTTAGAGAACAGGAGCTGGACTTTCGTTTCCACTCTGTATTTGCATCAATCTGTTTGTAGGAATGTTGCAAAGTGGATTCATGAGTTATAGGAATCTGAAAACACTGTCCTAAGTTGCTATAGCCAATTGTTAACCTACTGTTACTGTATCAAAAATCTAAGCATTGAGTGGGACCCCGGTACGTTTTGGATCCAATGTTTGCATTAGGAAAAACAAATAGCCTTAACTCACGTCACCATTGAGCAACAAGGTTCAGTGAACTCCTTTTATTTGGTTTGAACCGATTGCGAATAAGGCAAAGAAAAGAAAGAATTATATACCAATACTATAGTACGCTAGTATGGTGTCAGGGATTGTCATCAATCACGCAAAAATACCTGGTTATAATTAGTTAGGTAAGTTTTATATGTCTCTGAGCATAGATATTATAAGTCAGGCCCGTACGCAGATGGGAAGGGGGCGGGAGGGGGTGCTTGATTGTAATTTAAGTAATGAATAAAAAATGAAAAAGGATCATCAAAGCATATTTAGAAGCACCTTGATTATTTACCGGTAAAACAATCTCGATAATAAATTAGAATAAAATCTAATTTGTCACTCCAGCAAAAATACACCAAATCCAAAGTTATTTTTACACAAAACTTTATTATTTTCATGCTGTCCTGAAAATATGAAAATTGTGATTAAATGACGTCATGTCTAGGGGGTTGGTCCCAAAAAATTTTGTTCGCACCCCGCCAGCAAAATTCCTGCGTACGGGCCTGCTAGGCACACTGAGGCCTTTTCCTACTAATACTACTGCACTCACTTCCAGGACACGAACCGCCAACGATCAGAACGATAACATTACATTTATCATAACTTTTTACTCCCTTCAAAAACTCAATTAAACTCATTGTTAGTCGCAATTTTAATTTACTTGATTCAGATTCTACTACACTTTTAATGTTTTTAGTCAACGCCCCCTTTTTTCCGTTAAGAAAGATCGCAATCTTTGCCCTTAATGTTGTTAAAGGAACACAGCCTTCCAGTAAAGAGCCTTGCACTTTTGATTTTTGCTCTTCCCGCAAACGATGTCTAAATTGTCCTTTTGTCGTTTTACAGACCTCTATTACGGTCCCCAAGTGTACTCTTAACATCACCGATCATTTCAACTGCACAACACCTAATTAAGGGTTAACTGGAACCACTTCGTTGTTATTACCGTGCATGGCTTAGAGTCTTATTAAATCTGTGTATTCTATGCTGTCGGATCTTATCGCTAGGTAATCGCCGGGCTGCGGCTCACAGGCACAAATGTAACATCAGCCGATATCGTTGCATTCTAAGACCGTGCCAGCGGCCTACGGCCTCGGCACGGTAATAACTGGAAGTGTGTGGTTTGTTTATGTATATACCCACGCGCTGGCAACACAATAAACGAGAAATCTGAATAATGAACGAGGCGAATACATGACTTAAAGAACTTGAAGCAAGACTCGAGTTTGAACGAACAAATAATTTTAAATTAGATAAGTACATAATTAAAATGGCATATTAAATTCAATTAAAATAAAATAGAAATCACAAAAAGTCTGAAAAGTTGTACATGAAGAAAGATTTGAAAACATAGAACTTTTGAAAATTAAGGTGAAGAAGATAATTTTCAGAAGCAAGTAGCAAGGCCTTCACTGAACTTTGTCAAAAGCTTAAATTAAATCGTAAAAGAAATGTAGCAATTACCTTGCTTTAGGGTTTATCAGCATGTTCTTTGGGAATTAAGTTCAATGTTTTAATAAAACATTAGAAGTTCTCACGTCATGTTTTCTTTTTTCAAACCAATAATGCTCAGAAAGAATCTGAGCCCATGACGGGAATCATTTACAAACACTAGAAGATTTCAACCATTATTTGAAGTGTTTCATGATCACACATCATCCTCGATTAAGAACTTAACTAATCGCCATTTTGAAGTGATCTTGTCAAAATAAGTCGGAAATCTACATATTTTCGCTCCGAATGTTCGCAACCATAAAACAAACCAATTTCAACAATTGTAAATACGGTATTCAGTAAGTCTGGCAAAGGATTGAATTCTATTTTAAAAAATCAAACAGAAAAACCGGCTGATTAAAAATATCGCAAACTGCTTCACAAGAAACCCAAACTTCAAACATATCTAAAAAGCAAGACATTTGCTGGATATGCGCCAAAAAGCCCGTTGATTGTATTCTCTGATAAAGGACAACTTTCGCTGGAGTAAAAGCTCAATAAAAATAATTTTGGTTGATACATAGGCAGTGGTTTGAAGTTTTTGAAGACTCGGCCATAGGTTATACATTTTTGCGGCACGGTCGTGTAGGTTAGTAAACAATTAGACCTCGAGGATGAATGGACTATTTAACAATTAGACCTCGAGGACGAATGGATTACGAGTCAATAGCCCGTGAGGCCGTAGGCCGAATGGGCTATTCAAACTCGTAGTCCATGATACTCGCGTATCAAAACGGGGCTCATTACTATTTTGGTCCGCCATCTTTTCTCTACTAGTAGGCTATCACAAATAGACCTCTATTAGAGTAGCCAATCAGAATGCAGGATTTTTGTTAGACCGTTAGTAGGTTTATACTAAACTTCTATAGTCCTTTCCTGATAATTTGCTTCATTCTGATAAAGGCCAATCTGCAACATTTTTGCTACATTTTGCAAATTAGCGCCACTAATATTTATCAAGACTAGCTACATTGACGCCCACTTAAGGCCTTTTCATGGCAGTAAGTGAAAAATAAATTTAACACAAATAATCACGCTTCTAAGTTTTAGGATTAACTGTAATGAATGGCGTTAACGCAGAAAAGGGCATTCATGAACGTTGACACCGCAAAGTCAGTTGGAAAAAAGATAATCCAATCGATGGTCGGTCAGTCAGTCATGGAATACTCACTCGAATGCATTTCTAAAGCTGGCACCCTCGAAGGTGGGTCCTCTGTTTTACAGACAACGAGTACGTGCAAGTCGATCCCCAGCTGCTATTTCAGCGACTCGTCCTTGCTTGTAGCACCTCAGATGACATGGAGCAGGTTTCTCAGTATGAGCTTTGTACATACACTTTTTGAAGCACCCAGTCTTATCCGTACCGCAAGTAAGCCAGCTCTCGCTGATGCCCTATGGTCATTGGGGGAGGTCAAGAAGTTCAAGACACCCCAAGGCGGGACACAGTATATGTATTGCATGGCGGCGCACTACTTCACAGATGTACATGGCCCACTCCAGGATTGACCAAAAACGATGAGTTGTGCGAGATCTACTTTAGGTACCATAGACGCAAGTACGATAAGGCCATCGTTGTGTTCCATGGTTACGAAATTCTGACCATGAATAACATGACCCAGGAAAGACGGGTAGCACATAAAAGTGGTCATAAAGCAAGGGTCATTACTTGCCAATTCCACAAACAAACATCGGTTCGTTGGTATGCTGCGCACGAAGCAAAAGGCGATGCAGATGTTTTAATTGTCAAGACAGCAGTTGAGGCAACAAAAGGCAAGCATACGACACTTGTCGGATATGACACTGATCTTTTTATGCTCCTTCTTTAGTACTATGGCGTGACGAGCAGCAATCTGATCTTCAAACCAGAAGTAAAACGAAACGCCAAATTAAACAACAAAATTGAGCGATGAAAAATGTTAAGACAAAACTCGGAACTAAGCTTTTCTCTAATATTTTCTTTATTCACGCGGTATTTGGTTGCGATACCATGTCTTGCTTTTTTGGCATTGACAAAGGATCTGCTCTGAAGAAATTTGTCAATTGTTCACACTTCCGGGAACAAGCGGCGTCAGTTTTTAATTGCACAAGCGGATCACCTGAGGACATCATAGAGGCCGTTGAGACGGCACTGGCACTAGGAGAGGAGAGAAGCTTGATTACGTTAGATACAGAAAATATTGCAAGAAACTGGCGAACAGAAAGGCTTATGCCTCCCTCGCACGGCCGCTGCTGCAGAGAAGCATTAGCGTTAGAGAGTGTATCTGTAAGTGAGGCAATGGAAAGGAGAAGACGTCAGTCCGACAGAAGCACAAAAATGGGGTTGGGCTATTGGACATGATTGGCTTTTTCCTAGGCCTATCATGACAGACAGTCCCCCGCACCAAAGTCCCTTTTGCAAATCATACGTTGCAACTGAACCTCGGATTGTAAAAGACGTAGATGTTCCTGCCAAAAATGTGCATGGCCTAGAGTGCTTTCCCCGTTGTGGACAGTGCAGTGGTGGCAGCTGTACAGATTTCCTCACCGACTTCATGTGGAGTTCAGGTTTTCAGAGCAACTGTTTGATTTTGGATCAAGTGTATGGTCACATGACGTTCTTAAGTGGGCAATAAAGGCAGACTATCTAAGGACCACTGAGGCAATTGAAGTTGTTGCTGTGCAAAAAAATAGGACTATAATCCCATGAAATAAGAAATAAAGCTACTACTGTTTTTAGCCTTGTTTCCATTTTGCTTCAGAGACCAGGTTTGTGTACCAGTAGTCATACCGAAGATGACGTCACGAGGCCGAAGGCTTCCGAAGATGACGTCACAGGGTTCCCACGACTTGCGAAGATTTCCGAAGATTAATTCATGCAAATGTATGCAAAATCGTGTTCCAATTTTGGTCGATTTTTTTCTGGAGACTCTAAAGGTGACCATGTTGGCCGGTAAATTGACTGGACTCACTATAGGTTTTGGGTTAAGGGGTTTTTTTGAGTTTTCGTCCGCGGTCCGCAGTCTACCGGCAAATGTCAATCTGCCTGTAGCCACAAACACTTGAAAGAAAAGCTGCAATTTATCCTTAAAGCCAATGTCATGTTTTAGAATATTGCTAATTTTGCATAAAATATATAAATGTTTACATGTAAAGTTAAATTTATTGCCAACGGTTTTACAGTTGAACACTGGAATTCCCCAAATTTGTAATTTTTTTATGTGACCTGGCGAACCGGGAGAAAATGTAGGAAAATAAAAGAGAAACTAAAACAAACTCAAATAAATAAGAATGCGAGAGCCGCAATAAAAAAATAATTAAAAAATAAATAAACACACACAATTGCCAACGATTAGAAACTTCATGTAGATCTAAACATATTGTACTAAGATACCAAGACTACAGCAACGGAAATATTACTTGGCATCTACTCGTTTGTCGCTCTGAGTGTCTACTACAAACGTTCAATCGACACGAGGCTGCGCTGTATAAGCTAAATTGTCGTGCTAGCACTCTTGTCGTGTAGAAACAGGCAAAATACGAGATGTAGACACAAATCAACCTGACCACATTTAAAAATTCATAGTTAAGAATTGCTCCATACATGCATATAAATATAAATTATAATATTTGCATTGCAAAAATATTGATAAATGCACCCCTCGGTCAAAAAAAAAAAAGAAAAAAAACATTGATAAGACTTTTAAGTTTTCATAGAGAAAAAGAAAGAGGTTTAAGTTCGTTTTTACTCAAAGGATATGAAATGCATTTAGTTTAAACACTGTGTGTTTCTTATGAAGAAAGATTGTATGGTGATATTATTTGGAAAGACCAAGGCAACACTACAAAATATTTGAGTGATGGTTAACGGAATTAGATGAAACTCAGACAGGAGGTTATAAAGAATAATGCGAGGACATTGTGAGTATTTTATTAGATTTTATTGAGATTTAAGGTAAAAAATCGAAAGTCCAAAAATCTCCATATGATCCCTTGTAAATCAACACTATTATATTTGTGCATTACGGGAGCTTGCATGGGGTACCTCTGCAAATATACTAATGGCTGAGCTCCGAGCTATATTTACTTAAAAATCAATCAAAACCCTTTTGATGCATGCACCCGCTTCACAATTCGTTCAATAGCAGTTTTCATAATTTCAACACAAGATCCAAGAATAACATTCGCAAATAGTCCGTTAAAAGAAGATGGGACTTTTAGACATCCCTTAACTTTGTATGGAATGCCTCGTACATTGACTAAGGGAAACTCCAACGTCCAACCTCAAGCGTGGCCTGTCTAAAATCAACATTTAAATTAATGTCTCATTTTTAATTTGTTCTGCTTCTATATTATGATATATAGTTATCTTATTTACGAAGATATGTTGGTGAGGTCGATAAGATCTCTGCATTCTGACTACGAGGTTCCCTGTTCGATTCCGTCACTGCAGAGATTTGAATACTCTGCCAAAGCTAACTCAGCTTTCCATCCTTCCGGGGTAGGTAAATGAGTATCAGGGTGTGTTGAGAGCTAAACGTACCTGCGATGAATTATTTTCCTGTCCAGAGAGAGTCAAAGACTCTCATTTGCTTTAAACACTACAGAAACCGGAGATAAGCGCCGGCTCCATGGGCCACTTGGCCTGTAAAGGATTTAGTGAGTGAGATAAAATGTGTTTCGCTTATCCAAAGTATTTTTTAAAAAATTAACAACGTTGCATCAAATAGAAAGTAAACAAACTAAAATAGCACTTCATTTTTCTTTTTGCAACCCAATAAAATAATCGAAAAACTAAAATATTTTTCAGAAATTTGAAAAGAACCTTGAATTCTTTATCAGAAATTAACTCTTGCAACTGAGGACTTCATTGTTTCTACTTATCAAAATTTTAATTACTCTGCTGTCCTTTGAAAAAAGCCGTGGCATAAATATTCTTTAAGTTTTACATAATTATGTTTGTTTTAGACAGTACTTCTAAGGATGCTAAGTTTTCGGCCCTGGAATTTATTGTCTCCTCGGAGACCGAACAGTGCTGTAGACATATAATAAATATTAAATAGTTAATATTGGATAAAAAATATATGATCAGAAATGAACTCCTGCAATAAGAACTCATAAAAAAGTTGGTTTACTCAGATGTTATTACGTTTCTATATTTAGAAAAAGGCAAACAAAATTATTCTTCATACTTTTGTTTTAGTTCTTAAAATTAATTTATAGTAAAGACAGTATTCCTATATTGATGCTGGTAAATGCCTTTTGTTTTTGGGTTAGGAATTAGTCTCCCCAGAAACCGAACAATGCATGCTGTACGCATATCTTAAATATGAGTACAGAACTCAACAAATAAAAATACAATTTCGATATTTTAGTTTTGTATTAGAATTTTTTGTCATTGATACGCCAAAAAATTATAGTGCGATATTTCTAAGTTCATAAAAACAGCTACAATCGCTTTACGTTGTTATGCAAATGATCGAGGAAAAATGTTAGAAATGGAATTTCCTTATTCTGAGTTAATTGAATTCGATCAGAAACTCATTTAAAAATTTCCACTTTTTGTTTTGTTTTAAATAGGGGACCTAAATTGGCTGCAAAACTCTAGAAGCCAAAAGAAAACGCTCAAAAAGCAGTTGAAAATTTAAATATATATGCAGCCTAGTAACTTAAACTTGGTGTAAGAAAAATGTGATCATGAAGTGCCTTTAATCGTGTTGAGTGGCTGTGCAGAGTAGTAAATAGTTTGTGACAACATTCTTGAGTGTACGTTAACGGAGCTGGGCAGATTTAAACCACTACTGTTTTTTAGAAACAATGAAAAAAACAACTACTGACTGCTTTTCTTATTTTTGCGGCAAATGTTATTACACTAAAGTAAACTCAGACGATACCGAAAACCATGAAAGTTCGATAAAGCAAAAAGAAGACAAAGGTGAGAGACCGTTGAAAGGAGGCTGACTGTTCGTTAGGGAAAACATAACTTGACAGTATATTGAGCAATACTACCGTTTCAACAACATTTCATTTTTTTCTCGCGATTTTTAACAATTTTCTTCTTTTTAAATAATCTTTTGGTATAGTTAGCACTTGTAGCTTAATAAGTATATGTTTTTAATTAAGGTCTTGCAAAAAACTACTATATCTCTTTATATGACAAAGTTACAAACTGTAACCATCGATCGATGTTTGAAAACATTTTGGTTTCAAACTGAAAAAATAAAAAAGCGTTTACAAAATAAGCCCTAATAAAAAAAATTTAAATGCTACATTTTGGTGTTAGAATGACATATTTTTCAGTTATGTAAGTAGCTAGCTGAAAACTTTTATATTCAATGTTTAGGTGAAGTTGGCTATCCATCATGGTGTGGTGTGGTGCTTTCGATCGGCGCTGGATTTCTCATGGCCTGCACGTCTCTTGTAGTCAAAATGGCTTCAAGTTTACCGTTCTATGAGATGTTAATGGCAAGATGTGTAGGCACTCTCTTATTTGGACCGCCACTTATGATTTTTTACTCACACCCATTTATTCCACCCAATTTGAAAGAGTTCTTTCTTGTTATCGGTCGCGGATTGTTTGGTTGTATTGCTATTGGCGCTCTGTTCTTCGCGTTTGGGCATATTCCACTTGGTGATGCAACAGCTTTGGTGTTCACATCTCCGGTATGGACGGCAATTTTAGGATATTTCCTTCTCAAAGAAGGTTGGAGCATTTATGATTCGTTTGCCGTAGTCCTGAGCTTGGTTGGTGTAACACTTATTACCCGTCCTTCGTTTGTTTTCCGCAACGATGAGAAGAAGGAGCTTGACTCACTGTCATGGCTCGCTTACATTGCCTCTATTGGTGGCTCCATTACTCTTGCGTTATCTTACGTTTGTGTAAGAAAAGTAAAGGAAACGGGAGCGTTTACGTTAGTTTTTTATTATGGTGTAACGGGAATATTTCTTGGGATTGGTTTTGGCGCGGCACAAGGGTTCAAACTACCTGATTGTGGAACATTTGATAACATTTACGCAATACTTTGCGCGTTTTTTTCCTTCTGTGGTCAAGTGTGCGTCATCACTGCTCTAAAACATGAAAAAGCAGCTATTGTTGCGCTGGGAAGAGCAACAGATATAGCTTTTGTATTCATTTTAGAGGCGATATTTGTTGAAAGCTCAGTGAGCGTGCTGAGCATTGTGGGTGCAATTATGATTCTTTCGTGCAATGTTAGTATATTTTTCAAGAAGTGGTTTGCCAGCAAAAACAGTGATTAAGTGCAGTCGATAAATCTGCGAGGCAAGTTAAGAAGTTAATGTTAAAAAAGAATATCAAGAATTGTTTAATTTTTGTTAGTTTTTACCACAACGAATTTGCTTAAAAAGGTGTGCATGCCCTTGAAATCTTGTCCTCGTCCTTGTTCTTGTCCTCATGCATAT